>JAKSZT010054503.1:264243-290769 GCA_026826555.1 Tolypeutes matacus | reverse complement strand
AAAAAAAAATAAATAAATATTTAGGAAAAAATTTTAGCCAAGGACTGAACCGACACCTCACCAAGTGAGATATACAGATAGCAAATAAGCATATGAAAAGATGCTCAACACCATATATCTTTAGGAAAATGCAAATGAAAACAATGAAATACCACTACACACCTACTAAAAGGGCTAAAATCCAAAACACCAACACCACCAAATGCTAACGTGGATGTGGAACAATGGGGGTTCTTATTCATTGCTGGTGGGAACGATAAATGGTACAACCAATTTGGAAGAGTTCGGCAGTTTCTTACAAAGCTAAACATGGGCTTACTATATGATTCAGCATTTGTGATCTTAGGTATTTACCCAAAGGAGCTGAAAACCTATGTCCACACAAAATTCTGCACATGAATGTTTATAGCAGCTTTATTCATAATTGCTAAAAACCGGAAGCAACAAAGATGCCCTTCCATAAGTGAATGGATAAACAAACTGTGGCACAGCCAAAAAATTGAAATATTATTTAGCAATAAAAAGAAATGATTTGTCAAGCCACAAAACATCATGGAGGAACCTTAAATACATATTGCTAAGTGAAAGAAATCAGTCTGAAAAGGCTACATATTTTATGATTCCAACTATATGACACTGGGAAAGATAAAACTATACAAGACAGTAAAAAGATCAGTAGCTGTCATGGGTTAGAGGTGGAGTGGGGAAAGGGATGAATAGGTGGAGCACAGCGCATTTTTAGGGTAGTGAAACTATTCCGTAGGATACCATAATGGTGGATACACGGCATGCATTTGTTAAAAGCCATAGGGCTGTACATGCAAAGAGTGACCCTAATGTAAACTCTGGACTTTAGTCACTAATAATGTATCAATATTGGGTCATCAAGTGTAACAAATATATCACACTAAGGCAAGATGTTAATATTAGGGGAAACTGTTTGTGTGGCAGCGATAGATGGCAACTCTACTTTCTGAGCAATTTTTCTGTAAACCTAAAACCCCTTTAAATAAAAGTTTATTATTTTTTTAAAAATAGGAAAAAAAAAGAAACGTGCCACTTTTTAAAAAATTAACTGAGAAGGCATTAAGACTTTTACAATGCAAAATTACAAAACATTGTTGAAAGAAATTTAAAGAGACATAAATAAATGAAAAGCCATCCCTTGTTCATGGATAGAAAGACAATATTAAGATGACAATATTATCCAAAGCAATCCCTATCAAAATCCCAATGGTGTTTTGTCTTGCAGAAATAGATAATCCCATCCTAAAATTCATATGAAATTTCAAGGGACCCTGAATAGCCAAATAATACTGAAAAAGAACAAAGTTGGAAGACTCACACTTCTCCATTTCAAACTTAAATATAAAACCACAGAAATCAAAACAGTGTGGTATTGGAATAAAGATACACACAGAGACCAATGACATAGAACTGAGAGCCCAGAAATAGACCCTCAGAAATATGATCAACTGGTTTTCCACAAGGATGCCAAGTTCACTCAATGGGGGAAGAAGAGCTTCTTCAACAACTAGTGCTGAGAAAAATGGATATCTACAGGCAAAAGAATGAACTGGATCCTTACCTTACACCATATACAAAAATTAACTCAAAATATATCAACAACCTAAATATAAGCACTAAAACCATAAAACTCTTAGAACTGAGAGCCACTTGGCACGCCAGGGAGATTCCCTCTCCACTAGCGCCTGCTTCCTCCCGGGTTCTCAGGCTACCGCCTTTCATACCCAGGGGCCTGGATACCCCCTCCTTGACCCAAGAGTTGGGTGCCCTCATCCTGGAGATGTGTTTCCCGGCTCCCAGATCCAGATGCCAGAGTCCTCCATCTCCAGGGTCCAGGTGTCCTGGGTCCCCACCTCCCAGATCTGCGTCACCAGGACCAAGCCTCCTACAGATAGCTCTCCACCATCTTGGCGCCCTCAGCATCCTGGAGCCAAAGATCCCAGGTTCAGACTGAGGAACTCCTGTGTTCCCCATTCCCAAGGCCAAGAAACCCAGGCTCTCTCCTAACCTCCAGCTTTTAGATGCCTGAGACTTCACTTCCTAAGCTGGAAGAGCAGAGGAACCCCTACGCCCAGCTTAGGGAACTCAGACACTCCAGCTTCCAAAAGCCAAGGAATCTAGGCACTGTGAACTCAAAGCTCTAAGGAACTCAGTCACTCCAAAATTGCAGCCTCCAGGCGCTGTTAGCCTAAGGAACCTCAGTGTCCTGGAAAGGAGCCCCAAGCTCTAGGTGCTAAGGAACCCGGGTGCATCTCATCATGGTGGCCAGTCCTCCTGGGGAGACCACAAGGGGTTCGCAGCGGCGTCCCAGCAGCGATCCCCATAGAAGACCAAGGCTCCGCGGCAGGTGGTTGCTGCCATTCCCGAGACCAGGTGTCTTTGCACCAATCTGCAGGTGATGCTGATGGTGGTGGCCATGGTGCTGGGGCTCGGGGTGTCGGGGGTCTGTGGCACACTTGCTCTGGGCTCCGCGTGCCTGGCGGCCTTCTTCTTCCCGGGCAAGCTGCTGTTGCGCATGCTCAGGATGATAACCCTGCTGCTGCTGATGTACAGCCTGGTCCACAGCGCTGCCAGCCTGGACCTGAGTATGCTCAGCCATCTGGGCACCACTTTTTCCTGGTCATAACACTGCTCACGTCAGCGCTTGGCGCTGGCACTGCAGCCGAGTGCCGCCTTTGCCATCAACGTCTCCGTAGAAGACACCAGTGTGGCCAAGGTGGTCCCCAGCAAGGAAGTGCTCGATTCGTTCCTGGATCTTGTGAAAATATCTTGCCCTCCAACCTGGTGTCGGCAGCCTTCCTCGCATACGCTACCTCCTATGAACTGAGATGGGCCGACTGAATCCAGAACAGAACCTTGGTGAAGACAGGGGGTGAGGTGCAGGGCATGAACATTCTGGGCCTGGTGGTGTTTGCCACCATCTCTGGTGTGACCCTGCAGTAGCTGGGGCCTGAGAGAGAGATGCGTCTGCTTCTTTAACTCCTTCAACGATGCCACCATGGTGCTGGTCTCCGGGATCATGTGGTATGCCCTGTGGGCATCTTGTTCCTGGTGGCAGGCAAGATTGTGAAGATGGAGGATGTGGCGATGCTCTTTGCCAGTCCTGACAAGAGCACCTTGGGCTGCCTGCTGGGCCATACCATTCACAGGCTCCTGGTACTGCCCCTCATCTACTTCCTCTTCACCAGCAAAAACCCCTACAGCTTTCTGTAGGGCATTGTGACCCCACTGGCCACCACCTTCAGGATCTCCTCCAGGTCCACCGCACTCCCACTGATGAAGTGTGTGGAGGAGGAGAACAGCATGTCTAAGCACATCAGCCCCTTCATCTTGCCCATCGGTGCCACGGTCAACATGGATGGTGCCACCCTCTTCCACTGCATGGCTGCAGTGTTCATTGCACACACAGCTCAACCAGAAACCCTGGGACCTCGTGAAGATCATCACCATCCTAGTCACCACCACAGCATCCAGCGTGGGGACAGCAGGCATCCCCACTTGGAGGTGTTCTCACTCTGGCCATCATCCTCGAAGCCACAGCCTGCCTGTTCACAACCTCTCTTTGATCCTGGCTGTGGACTAGCTAGCTCCTGAACCATCATCAACGTGGAAGGTGACACCCTTGGGGCAGGGCTCCTCGAGAGTTATACAGACCGCACAGAGGCAAGGAGCTCAGTGCCCGAGCTCATCCAGGTGAAGAGTAAGATGCCCCTGGCTCCACTGCCAGTCCCCACTGAGGAAGGGAACCCCCTCCTCACACAATGTCCAGGGCCCGCTGGGGATGCTGACAGCTGCTAAAAGGAATCTGTCATGTAAACCCACTTCGGACACTGAGCTCATGAGGGATAGATGGACAAACTGGGGCCCTGGGGGACCCCAGCCAGCCATGCTTCTTACATCAGATCTGGGAAGCTTTGCTACTGGGGTATACGTGGATATGTGGTTATGAAGGTGTCTTCCTCACACCTTCTCAGTCCTCCACTCTTGTCCTTCACCCAAGGCTAGGGAACAACAAGAAGGAAAAATAACTGCCCCCCAACACCCTCACCCCAGGAGACTGCCCGGACTCCTCCTTTCTTAGAGCACAGGTCACCAAGTGGAATTCTACCCACTTTGAGGGGAAGGCTGCTCTGGCGTGAGGCTGGCTCCTTTTCTGGTTATTGTTGGTGGCTGTAGCTGTGCTATGTTGTGTGAAACTCCTATTACCATCTACTCTCCATGTTATGTCCCACCCTGTCCCCTGGCCCTCTGTTCTTTCCCCAGTAACAAATACTCCTGGGAACCCTGGGGAGGGGGAGGTCAGGGACAAATACTGCTGTCACTCCAGAGGGCATTTTTTAGCAATAAAATTGAGTATCAAGTTAAAAAAAAACTCTTAGCAGAAAACATAGGGGCAGAGAGAGATCACCAAGATGACTAAGTGTGATGCTCTAGGGTTCCATCCCCCCACATAAGTTTTATACAACAAGCAAAAAATACAGGCAGATCCTTCTCAGAGCTCCAGAAAACAGTTAAAGGGTTATAGAAACTGAGCAAGTACCAAATCAAGAAAAAGGCAATTTAACAATGGTAGGAAAATCTCATGGTGCCTTTGCTAGCCATTCCGCCACCCCTTCCCAGCTCAGTGCAGAGCCAGCCCACACTCCTAGTGTGGGTCTCTGGTCCCAGTTCTGGAGAGAGCAGACTAACCCTTATGTGCATATAGAGGTGCATGTATATCTGTACTAATCTGTCTGGTGGCAGTCTGAAAGACCAGGACATTTGCCTCTGTCTCACCCGTCCCAGAACTTCCTCTGACCACAGAAGTAGTTCACAGGGCAGCTAACACTGTAAGAAAACAAACTGCAGCTGCCTGCAGCAAAGGATAACCAGCTTTAAGATATACAACAGAGCACCCAGGACTGGGAAGAAAGACTGAATTTCCTAGGGAAAGAGGAACATTCAGAAAATACAAGTAAAAACGGGGAATTCATAAGGCCAAGAGTGCAAGACCAGGACAAGACACAAGCTCAGAAAAGAACAGAGAGGACTCAAAGCTTTTGACTCTGGCTGCTCTTCAGCCTCACTGTTAGGCAGGGTAAGCTCTGAAGGGCATAGAGCCAATCTGCGAAGAATGGGAGAAGTGTTTTCTTTCATTTTTTCCTTTATTTTTCTTTCTTCTTTTTGATAGTTCCAGGTATTCAACAGCATATGCAAACTATCTTCCTATAACCCTCTGTCTCCCCCCTTTATGCTATTCTTGTCACAAATTACATCTTTATGCACTGTGTGCCCAATACCACAGATTCATAATTACTTTTTATGCATATGTATTTTGGATCATGTAAGGAGTAAAAAGTGGATTTACAATCCAAAAATACAACAGAACTGGCACTGGATTTTAGTATACGCATAACATTGTGCAACCATCATCACTGTCTAATTCCAGAATATTTTTATCTCCCTACGTGGGTAAATGTAAATGCTGGTAATTTTATTTTCTTATTTTTCTGTTTTAAATCCCACTTTTGACCTCTTACAGGATCTAAAATGTGAATGCAGCAAAAGCAATGATAAATCTATGGTTTTACACACAAAATGTATAAAATGTATAATGTATAACAAAATGTATAATGTGTGACAGAACAACATAAAGTGGGGTGTTGGAGGGGTGTAGGAAATTTGTGTATGCTATTGAAGAAGGCATAGAGGCAAATCCTCATGACCTTGGATTTGACACTGAATTCTTTGATATTGCACCAAAAGCACAGGCAACAATAGAAAAAAATTGATAAATTAGATTAATCAAAATTTAAAACTTCTGTGCATAAAAGGCCATTAACAAGAAGGCAAAAAAACCTACAGAATGGGAGAAGTTGCAAATCATAGATAAGGATTTAATATCTAGAATATATAAAGACCTCTTACAACTCCATAACAAAAAGACAAACAATCCAATTAAAATATGGGAAGAGAACCTGAATAAACATTTCTCCAAAGAAGATATATAAATGGCCAATAAGCACATGAAAAAATACTCAGCATTAGCCATCAGGAAAATGTAAAGCAAACCAAAATGAGAACTCACTTCATATCTACCAGGATGGCTACAATTAAACAGACAGACAGGGAGTGGATGTGGCTCAAGTGGTTGAATGCCTGCCTCCCACATGGGAGGGCCTGGGTTTGGCTCCCAGTGTCTCCTGAAAAAAAAAAAAAACAAGCAAAACAAACAAAAAAATCAACTCAGGAAAGCTGATGTGGCTCAGTAGTTGAGCAGCAGCTTCCCACATATGAGGTCCTCGGTTCAATCCCCAGCCCCTGGTACCTTAAAAAAAAAAAAAGACAATAACACATGTCGGTGAGGATGTGGAAAAACTGGAGCCCTGATAAATGCTAGTGGGGATTGTAAAATCATATAGCCAAATAGTTCGGCAGTTCTCAAAAGGTTAAATGCAGAGTTACCAATAAGACCCAGCAAATCCACTCCTAGGTATCCAAGACAACTGAAAACATATGCTCACATAAAAACATGTATACCAGAGTTCATAGCAGAATTACTCAAATAGCCAAAAAGTAGAAATAACTCAAATGTCCATCAACTGACTAATGGATAAACAAAATATGGTATATCCATACAATGAAATATTATTCAGCCATAAAAAGGGATGAAGTATTGATACATGCTACAACATGGATGAACCCTGAAAACAGTATGCTAAGTGAAAGAAACCAGATACAAAAGACCACATATTGTATAATTCCATTTTTATGAAATATACAGAACAGGCAAATCCATGGGAACAGAAAGTGGATTAGTGGTTGCCAGAGGCATGGAGGAGGAGGGAATGGGAAGTAACTTCTAATGAGTATGTGGTTTGTTTTTTGGGTAACAAAAATGTTCCAGAATTAGCAATGTTAGTTGCACCTCTTGTGAATATATGAAAATCTGCTTAAGTGTATACTTTAACATGGTGAATTTTATGGCATGCTAATTATAGCAATGAAAAAATATAAATCTCTAAGGGTTGAGCTGAGGCATTGGGGGAGAAAAAAAAAACAAAAAACAAAAAAACCTCCATATGGTTCTAACACAAAACCAGAGTTGAGCACCACTTCTTTAAAGTGCATACTAAGAGTAGAATCGCTGGGGTGTATGTTATGTGTGTCTTCAACTAAAACAGATGTTGCTAAAGTGCTTTCCAAAGTGATAACTATTTATGGTTCCTCTGGTATGTAGGAGGGTTCCAGTTTCTCTTTGACAACACATGAGAATTATTATCCCAGTAGCGGGATAAGGAAACTGGGGCTCAGAAAGGTTAGGTGACTTACCCAAAATCACAAAGTGGTACTGCTGGTGTGTAACTCCAAAGACTGTGTTCTCCACCATCTCTGACATTCTACCTCTTCATTTACAAGTATTACTTCTGCCAAATGTGTTCCAACTCACTAACATCACTGGACTAGGGGACCAGAAATACTGTCAGTTCTATATATCCCACCTGTTTTCTGTTGAGGCTCTGCAAGTTTAACTTTAGCCTGAAGGACAAGATTCACCATACAACTGACTTCTCCTAGAATCCTGGAGTCAGCCAATCCCAGAAGCCTGGGCTTTCAAAACACACAGAAATATCAAATTAAGGGGGACTGCATATTTATCAATGAGTTCATCTTCAAATGCCAATTGACAACTGGAATTTGTCAGAGTTATAAAAATTTACCTATTTTCTAATTATGTGCCGAGGGGCAGCAAGATGTCCTAAAGGTTTCAGAAGTATAAGGCAGGTTTCCTGTTTTCAAAAAGTTCATCTTATTGAGATACTGAGACTTTAATATCAATGAGACAGGCTTTTAAGTGGTATGATTATTAAGAGGTGATAAATATGAGCTAGAGGTTTGGACTAATTGACCTTGGCATTTCTTTCCTACCCTGAATCTATAGGAATCTATGATAATGCTCTGTGGCTGTAAATGAAATCAAGCCTTTTCCCTGGCTGTGGTAGCATGCCCCTAAGATGGCCCCCCATGATCCTTGTCCCTGGTATTCAAGCCCTTGTGCAGCCCCTCACCAATAGGACACTGCAGAATGATGGTGGGTGATTCTGAAGCTAGATCATAAAAGACATTGTGGCTTCTGCCTTGCACTCTCTTGGATTACTCACTCTGTGGGAAACCAGCTGACATGTTGTGATGGCAATCAAGGAGCTCCATGGGAAGTACCTTGTGGTAAGGAACTGAGGCTTCTTGCCAATAGTCAGCACTAAGTTGCCAACCATGTGAGTGAGCCACCTTGGAAGCAGAACCTCCAGCCCTAATCAAGCCTTCAGATGATTGCACCTAAGGCCATCATTTTGAACAGAACCACCCAACCAAGCTGCTCTTGAATTTCTGACCCACAGAAACCATGGGAGATGCGAAATATTTGTTGTTATTTAAAAAAGAATCAGAATAGCAGAAGATGAGGATTAACAGGTAGACCAAAACCAGATCATAGACAGTCTTCGGGCTTGGATTTTATCCTGTTAACAAGGAATTTTAAAACCGTGCTCCACAATAACCTCTAAGTGAAACAGCACAGAGAAAGAGGAAGGAGCCCTTAATAAATTGGGCTTGACTCTTCACCAATCAGAGCAGCTTCCTGCTTAAGGGTTGTTTATACTTCCGGATAAGATTTCATTTGAAGAAAGGATCCATTGTCTAAAAATGTTTGAAAGCCACTGCTAAGGTAAAGAGTCACTGTAAGATTTTAAGCAATGGACCGACAATATGCATTTGAGCTAACTTAGGCAGTAGAGGGTAGACTGGGGGAGAGCAAAACCAAAGGCAAAAAGACCAGTTGAGAGGTCACTTCAATAGCCCAGTCAAGTGAGGCTGAGTACCTGAATAATGACAGTATAGCAGGGCTGAACAGGAGGGGGCAGCCACAAGAGAGATTAGAAGGTAGAATCAACAAGACATGGTGAGTGACTGGATGTGTGCAGGGGATGGCCAAGGGAGAGAGCGAGAGGAGAGGGAGTGAGTCAAAGTGAGAAGTGAGCCCCCTCACCCCAGATTTCTGGCTTGGCCGCTGCATGAACATAAAAGATGGTGTCATTCATTATAAGAGGAAGAAATCAAGGAATTGTATTTGGCTGATAGAAAGGCCCTGAAATTCTTGTGGCTTTTCCTTCTCAGTCCGAGGATGGCTGCTGGTGCTCCAATTATCATGTACACTTTCCAAAAAAACAGGAAGGAATAACGATAGAAGAATAACAAGGTCTTTCTTTGGAAGCCTCACCCAACAACTGCTACTTCTATTCCTTTTGCTTGGCAAAAGCTGAGTCATGTGTAGAATCTTAGTTATTGGGGAGGGGGCTAGACTATGAACCCTAACTTCACAGATACTATTATATAGGAGAATATAATAGTGTGTTAAAGTGATGATGAGTAAACCAATCTCATCATGCAGTATTTTCCACAGCAGAGAAATAATGAGTTAGGCTTTGGTCATACTGGCTCTGAGGTATGACTTTCAGATGAAGAGGCAGAGTACGCAACTAGATACACAGTTCTGGGGTGCAAGAGAAAAATGTAGGCTGATCTAGATTTTGAAAGTTATCTACATAGAAGCATAACTGATGCCAAGGACAGTGATGAGAATGCCCAAGGAGAGTAAAAAGAGGGAACAAAATCAAGGTCAGAACCCTGGGGAATACCAACATTTAAGGGACAGGTAGAATAATACGAATCCATAAGAAGGCTGAGAAGGCCAAAAAAATAGAAGGAGACTCACAAGAGTAGCTTCACAGAAATCAAGGAAAAAGTATCAAGGAAGCTATGGGCAACAAAGATATGGATAGAAAATACCCACTGGATCCACACTTGGGAAATTGGTGGATGAAGGGAAAGAAAATCCTAGGGAATGATAGTGTCAAAAGGAGGGTTACTTTAGAATGGAGAGACTTAGAGGTGGAAAGTGTTAGGCTCCAGACCATGTGTAGGGCAGACTGCTATATTTTCAATAACAGGTTCTCCCCATAATCTGCTGGATCAAGAAGGGGAAGGGGAAGAGCAGATCGAAATTCCACCCTGGCTAACAGGGGAGCACAGTAGAGTGGGCCCTTGGAAAGACTGTTCGTGGCTGGAGCAGGAACTATGTCAAGCAAAAGGGATGCTTACCATGCCTTCCCGGTAAACTCTAAGAACTTTGTGGTCCAACAGAGTCACATGACCAGAGGCCACCAGCCTGGGCAATAACTGGCACCAAGGCTGGGCCTGAAGCTGGCTCACCTCCAGGATCAGGCTGACTGGAGTCTGGGTTTCTACTTCAGCCTAGGGTTACCCAGCAGTTTTCTGGATTAGAGGTGAGGACATCTGCCTTATGGTACCATAGGAGTCTACGGCTTAGTCGTCTTGTTAGATACTTTCTGTATTAAATGAAGACCCTGATAAATATTTTAGTGACCCTAAAGACAAGTAATTTTCAAAATCAGAAACCTAATTAATGGTTAATGGAGGGAGACCAAGCACAGGAGAATGGATTAGCCTTAGATAGGGCATGTTATTTCTAAACGTTCCTATACACTAATGGAGTGTTTTCTGATGTTACCTGGCAGATCTGCCTTTATGAATTTTACAAGCTTTATAATCTGCCCTCCTGCTTGTATTGTGTATATAACCAATTTTCTCTTCAATCTCACAATTCTAGAAGCCTTGTTGTCACAATGGTGCTTGATACTTAATTTGCTACTGAAAGTAACCAACAGTGATTTCTAACTCTTTATTAGTGTGGCTGACAATGGTTTGGTTTCTTAAATATATCTAACTGTCAGCCTGTAGTTTTTCCTGGTTCAACACTAGAATATAAGCTCCACAAGGACTTGTTTACTGGTATATCCTGGCTTCTAGGACAGTACCTGGCACACAGAAGGAGCTCAGTAAATTAAACATCTGATGAATGGATGGACTTCTTAATCCCTTAGGATTGGCATTTGGCACCTGATGATGAGCCTCCTCCCCAACACAGACACACCCACCTCCTTAAAACTCTCTCCTTTCTTATCTTCCCCACCCCCAGATTCTCCCGGTTCTGTTGTAATTCTTTTGTCTGACTTTTAAATGCCAGTGTTTCCCAGAATTGCATTTTCAATTCTCACTTCTTCTTGTGCCACACTCTATGTAATTTTATCCCCTCCCTGGTTTCAATTCCCCATATACACCAAGGACTCCCAAATCTAAAAGAGATCTAACCATGCCACTCCCTTGCTTAAAAAACAGTGATGGCGCATCATTGCCCATGCATAAACTCAAATTTTTCTGCCTCAGCATTTTACTGTCCTCAATCAGTATGCATGAACACCGTCTTGTAAAGTAAGCTGTGCTCCCATCACAAAGGACTATTCAAACTTTCCAAGTAACCTATATTTAATGTTTTTATTGCTTCCACTTTCCCTCTACCTAGAAGGCTCTTCATCCCTCTCATCTACTGGTGAAATCCTAGCTCAAGGCCCAACACAAATGCCACTCCTTTTGGAGCCTTTCCTGACCCCCAGTCAGGCAGAATGGCCCCCTCACACCTGTTTTCCCATAGCCTTTTGCTCAAACCACCAACATTGTTTTTTTTTTTTTTTTTTTTTTTGCAGGTTTTCATTTTCATTTATTTTAGCTATTTAGTATTTATATGTTTGTAAGACCAGTTTAGGTTTACAGAAAAATCTTGCAGAAACTACAGCATTTCCATATACCCCTCACACAGTTATCCCTATTATTAACACTTTGCATTAGCATACATTTTTAAAAAATTGATAAACCACCATTATAATAATTACACATGCATTTTTTGAATAAGTGCTTTCAGCCTGTGTGAACATCAGGTTCAGGCTCCCCTTCCTAGACCCTAGGCAGTGTGGAGTGGATGCTTTTTGATGCCCTCATCCAGCAAAGAACATTTGTCATCTCAGGTTTCCCACCAAGACCGACATGTGGTATAGTATGCCAGAGCTGCCCACACCAGCTCTCAAAAGTTGTATGTTCAGTTCTCGGGAAATTTGCAAGTCAGTGAGTATCAAGTTTGTAGCTTGAAATTGGCCATGGTGGGAAAATTACCACCATAGAAATCAGCAAACACTACAAATCAGGGCTTGTAGTGAACATTTACCAGCATACCACTGCCTACAGGTGTTAAAAGAGGGAAAAATAGACAGAGACTGAGAGTGAACAGGGAAGTTATAATGGTATCGTTAATTATGAGAGCTAACATTTATGGAGCACATACCGTATGCCACACACTGAATTAGATGCTTGAATATACTGTCTCGTTAAATCTCGTAAAAGTCCTATGTGGTTGATATTTGGTTTTACCCATTTACGTACAAAGAGATTAGGACATTTGCTCAAGGATACAAACCAGTAAGTGGGAATCAAACCTCCTGTCTCAGATTAAAGCCCAAGCTCTTAACCTCAACACCACAGGGAGGCAATATCACAAAATGTGAAGATGCTGGAGCCAGTCTGCCTGGATTCAAACCCTGGCCCTGGCACTAAGTGCTTGACTGAGTGCATTATTCATTCACTCTCTGCCTCAGTGTCCTCATCTGTAAAATGGAGTGAATAATAATATCATCCACATGAAATCCATAGCACTTCATACAGAGCCTGTTACTTAGCAATAACAACAAAGTTAGCTATTATTACTTTGATTATTGACAAAGTTTGGTGAATTCTACCTCATTCTATATATGATGAAGCTATTTGACTCAAAAAAAAAAAAAAAAAACACCTGGCATTTCATCTCTGGAGCAAAGACAAGAAACTTGTTCCTTGGTTGCCTCTGGAGAGTAATGGGGAGAGCAGTGCAAAGGAGGCTGAAAAGGCAGAGTCTACTCAGGAGCCAGAAACCCCACCAGTATTTTTTTTTTTTTTTTTAGTTTTAAAATTAGTTTATTAAAGAATGTTCTTAGGAAGGCAACAACTTTTGTTATTTTAAAAAGTTGTTTCTGGAAGCAGATGTGGCTCAACCAGTTGGGAGGTCCCAGGTTCGGGTCCCAATGCCTCCTAAAGAACACGAGCAGATGCCACACCTGCTGCAACCTGCCGCAATGAGCTAGACACCGCATGCACCTGCAACAACGAGCAGATGCCACAAGCCAGCAGATGCCGCAGCCCGTGGGGAGCAGATGTGGCTCAGGCTGTTGGGCACTCGCCTCCCATGTGGTCCCAGGTTCAGTTCCCGGTGCCTCCTGGAGAAGACCAGCAGACACAGCAAGCAAAACAACAAGCAGACAGACAAGGGAACCATGGGGGACAAATAGTGCAGTTGGTATGAAGGTGAGTGGGGGTGATAAATTAAAAATAAATAAATAAATCTTTTTTTTTTTAGTTGTTTCTTCATGCTGTCTAATAAAGGTAATTAAGAAGCTACAGAGTTATAAGCTTCTTTCTACTGGAATTCTCTGATAATAGAACACTGTAGACATTTCTGCATTGCTAGAACAAATTAAAATTTCTTCTGTGCTTCTTTTCAAAGAGTGATGAATACTAACAAGATGGCATTTTAAAAAGCCAATTTTTACTATTCATTCTGTAGTACTGGAACCAGTATCTAAAGTCAGTTAAGAGGGTTCTTTGAGATTCAGAATCTAGCTGAGAAAGAAGTCAGGTAGATCAGTTGGCCACTTTCCCCCAGGCCTGGAATTGACTGTTCCTGGACTTCTGAGCCAATTCTGCATTTACATACTTAGTAAACTGAAGTAGAATTTGAAGGACAATTTGGGGGAGTGACCTGTTGAGACTGTATGAGCTCATCCAGGCTCTCCTAAAGACTGTTTTCCAAAGTAGTATTTCTGTATAACTGATATACCCTGGCTTTGGAAGAAGAAATTGTTTTTTTTCAGGTTTGCATTGATGTCCTGTGGAGAAGTAGCTTCCCACGGCGGAGCAGTCAGATGTTGCGCTGAAGGTGCCTAATTTCCCGACCACCTCTTCAGTCCCCACCAGTCTTTTTTTTTTTTTTTTGAGGTGCTGGGCTTGGGATTGAACCCGGGGCCTCATATATGGGAAGCCGGCACTCAACCACTGAACTACACAGGCTCCCCCGAGGTGGTTTTTTCATTTGTTTGTTTTGTTTTTAAGAGGTACCAGGGATCCAACCCAGGACCTCCTACATGGGAAGCAGGTGCTCAACCAAAGCCTACCAGACTTTTGAACAGAGAGAATTTAATATAAAGAATTGCTGAAGTGATATAAAGTTGTTTACTAGGTAACTGAATGGGTAAAAAGAGAAAACTCCAAGGTTTCATGGACAGAGCAACTGCTGCCCCTAGGATGGGGCAACAAAGAGAAGAGTTAGAATTAAATTAATGATTAAAGCTTAGAAGCTTGGGGAAGGTGCCTCCTATCATGTGCTGGTACGGAGACCCCTGAGGAGGGGCACAAAATGGATGGTTCCAGGGTCTTCCAGGGGAGGCACGACAAGTGAGTGGTAGCAAATCTACAAACTGGATTCAGCTGCTGCTGGTGGCACCGGTACTGGGTGAAGACGTGATGCTGGGGTTATGCTCACAGTGTAGGAAGCAGACCAGAAGCCCCCCAAACAAGTTCCTTCTCCCTCCTCTGGGCTTTCCATCTCCCTGGCACGCAGCTTGGAAGAGTCTAACATGAAGCAGCTGGCACAGCAGACAAGTGCTTTGCAGAGTCCTGGCTGCAGCCTTAAAAGCTGAGTATAGAAGGGTGGGTTTGGGTCTGAGAGATTACAACTTAATATCTGGCACAGAGGCTTTTACCGAAAATCTATTTTATCTTTTGGGTTTTATTCCATCGAAACTATTACCTGATTTTTAAAAATACATAAAATTTGAATTAAAAAAAAAAAAGAAAACCTGACATTTGTCACTGAGCTTGGCCTGTGATATATGCTTGACACGAAATAAGTGCTTAATACAAAATTGTTGAGTGAAAGAGTGAACCAATATTCTATTACATAACAATAGGTAGTTTGTTTCCTCGCTGGGCCATGAGCTCTTTAATGGTAGGAACCATATGTAATTCATCTTCACAGATCCAGCCCCTGCCTCAGTGCTTGGCATCTAGTATGCTCCAAAAGCTTACAATTGCTTGAACCAATTCTACTTACAAAGAAAGCAAAATTATAGCTATCAAATGGTAATAGAATCATATCATTTCAACAAAGTACAATAAAAATATTGCTGCATTAACAGAAGTTAAAGAACTACCACAAAATACTGGGCCCAAGTGGAGGACTGTCCAACCTTAGATAGAAAATTCATTCCTCAGAACTAGATCCCAACACAACAGGAAAATCCTAAACACGGAGCATCAACCTCTTACCTCCGGAGATATACAGTCTCCTCGTCTTCTGTGTTACAAAACTTGTGGGCGTGTTTGGCAGCATCAATCACACGGGACCGATCCCGGGGCCTCATGGGCAACTTCTCTAACTGACAGTCTGAAGGAATGGAGAAATATTTGGTCACTAGAGCCACTGGGAAATACCCTGAGGCAATGAGAAGTTTTCAGTGGGGCCTTTGACACTGTAATTGCTATGCTTATTGAAGCCTATTATTGAATTTTCCAACTAAAAATGACTTGGGTCAGGAGATCTGGATTTTGATCCCAGGTCTGTTCCTGCCCTTGTGATCTTTGGCAAATCATTTCCTCTTTCTCAATCTTGTTCCTCATTTGAAAGACAAGTGGATTATATTATCTCAAAGTTCTTCCCAGCAGTGCAATTTTGAGTTTGCTAGGCATATTTCTGTGATCATGGCACACTTGGCTTGTATTATAATACATTAGAATCAGAAGAGACAATCAAGAGCTACAGGTGGGTAAGTCCTCAGAAAAGAGAAAGAGGGTAAATGATATGATATAGACAGTATGCAAATGACCTACCCCAGGTGAGGAGTTTTAATCAGAAAACAATAAAAACATACAGGAAAAAAATCAGGTACAGTTACAAAGCAGATGGAAAATTAATGTAATGCAAATTAAGTACCTAAAGGATCACAGAGAAAGTCAAGTGACCAGAGTGATTCGGGAAGTGAAGATGACAATTAAAGAACACTTCATTCTTCACAACAACCCACTGAAGTAGACATTTATTATTCTTACTTTAAAGATGAAGGGACTGAACTGAAGCTTAGAAAGGGTAAAAGATCTGCTGGGCATCTAGTAAGAAGCAGAACAAGAATTCAGACCCAGCTTTAGATGATTCAAAAGCCCATGCCTTTTCCACCACATCTCCTTACCATTCATTCATTCAAGAAATATGACGGTCCTGTATGTCCCAGGCACTGTTCTAACACTGTGCTGGTGATTCAGCTAAGAACAAAGCAGACAAAGGCCCTGCCTTGATAAAGCTAACATTCTACTGGAGGAGGCAGAAAGTTTTAAAAGAATAATAATTATATAATATGATTTCCGACAATGACAAGTCCTACAGCAACAACAAAAGTTAGGCAGGGAAAGAGGATACACAGCAATCTCAGATAGTGATAAGTGCTACCAAGAAAAATTAGGCAGGGTAAGAGGACAAAGAGTAATACAGGTACTATTTTAGACAAGGTAGTCAGGGAAGAGTTCTCTTAGGAAGTGACATTTGAGCAGACACCTGAATGAAATGAGGGAGCACTGAGGGAAAAGTGTTCGAGACAGAAGAAATACCAAGTCCAAAAAGCCCTGGGGCAGGAACTTTTTTGACATGGTAGAGAAAAAGCAAGAAGGCCAATTAGTGCAATGAGCAAGGGGAAGAGTGTTAGGAAATGAAGTATGAGAGTTGTTAAGGGCCTGATCATTTAGGGTCTTGATATCGACTTTGTTTTTATTCTAGGGGTTATAGGAAAGCAATAGTTGTGAACAGAAAATTGACTCTGCTAAGTGGAAAACAGACTAGCAAGAACAAAGAGTGGTGACAGGGAAAGCAAGAGACTATTGCACCAGTCCAAATAAGTACTGATGGTGGCTTGGGCAAGAGTGGTAAAAATGGAGGAGGTAAGAAGTGGCCAGATGCTGTATAGATTTTCAAGGACACACCTGCAGGATTTGTTGATGGATAGGATAGATGTAGGATACGAGAAAGAAAGGAGTTAAGGATGGTTCAAGGTTTTTGATCTAAGCTACTGGGTGGAATTCAGTGAGTAACCCAGGTATGGTTTAGATGGTGAGGTGGGAAGGAAAGGTTGCCTAAAGTGGGGCCAAGATAGACTGTAAGTAGTATATGGGAACTCTGTACAATTTTATGCACAATTTTTCTGTAAACCTACAACTTCTCTTAAAAAAAAAAAAAAAAAAAAGATAGAATGGAAAGTCAGGATGTGGGGACAGCCAATTTAGGCAACTCTTTTTGAGGAATTTTGCTTTAAAACAAGCAAATGGAGTTATAGCTGGAGGGATTCCGCTGATGGCAACAGAGACTATGAGAGGAACAATTGGAGGAGAGGGAGTAGGAGATCATGAATTCAATTTTGAATATGATGTATTTGAGAAGCCTATTAGACATCCAAATGGCAATGCTGAAGACACAATTTGGTGTCTGAAGAGCTGTCCAGGTTAAGGATGAACTTTTAGGAGTCCTCAGCACAGAGCGGGTATTTAAAGCTTGGGAGATCACCTAGAAAGTAAGTACAGATTGAGAATAGGTCAGAGGACTGAGCCCTAGGTCTCTGCTATGCCTAAAAGTCTGAGAGAGAAAAAGGAGCCATACACGAGAAGGAGCAAAATTTGAGGTAGGAGGAAAATCAGGAGAGTGTGGATTAGAAGCAAATAAAGAAAGCATTTCGAAGGGCAGATGTGGCTCATGCAGTTGAGTGCCTGCTTCCCACGTGGGAGGTCCTGGGTTCGGTCCTCAGTGCCTCCTTTAAAAAAAAAAAAAAAAGGAAACAAACAACAAGCAAACAAATGAAAAAACTGATGTGGTTCAGTGGTTAAGAACCGGCTTCCCACATACGAGGTCCAGGGTTCAATCCCTGGCCCCAGTACCTCAAAAAAAAAACAGCATTTCAAGGAGGGCATGATCATCTCCATCAAACACCACTGAAAGGGGGATTAAGATGAGCATCGATAATTGCCTATTGAAACTGGCAACATGGAGTTCAATTAGTAACCTAGAAATGGTGTGGTGGGAAGGAAAGCCTGCCTGACTTGGGGTCAAGAGGGAACGGGAAATGAGAATGTAGAGAGAGCTATTATAGGTACCTCTTTGAGGAGTTGTCCTATAAAAGAAGCAAAGAAATGGGGTTATAGCTTAAGGGAAATGTAGGAAGAAGGGAGGGTTTTATTTATTTTTTGTTCTAAAATGAGAGCTATTACAGTATCCGTGTATCCAGCAGAAAGGTTATAAAGTTTCTAGAGGCGATTTTTTTTTTTTTTAAGAAAGTGGTAGGGGAGTTAGTTACCGGATATTTTTTTCTGAAGAAGGGAGTTTAGTTTTGAGGGAGGAGAGGTATGGATACAAAGTCACAAGGTTAAGCAGCAAAGATGCCCTGGAGTGGGGCGGGGATGTATACGGAGGATTTTGGCAGAGAGGGAAGGCCTACCAATCTTCAATAAGAAGAGGTAAACAGTTCGCTCTCAAGAACCCGAAGTTCCCTTCCTTGCAGACGCCCCTCATTTCCTGACTACTCACCCAGCACCAGGACCATCTGGCCGCACAAACAGTAGTAGACGTGAAGGGGCTTCTCGCCGTCGTCATATTCCTCCCGGTCCCGTGTATCCGAGCAGACTACCGACCGCGACACTACTTTAGGCATAGCTCAGGAGAGGAGTCAGGAAGCAACTCCAAGAGCCAGCGTCGCGCAAAAATGACGTCACGCGCGCGTTGCACCGTCCCCCGTCTTTTACTCTGGTCACGTGTCGGTAGTAATCTGTAGTCACCTGTGGTCCTGTTAGGCTAAAATGCAGGGGGTGCCGCCCTGCACCGCCCAGAACTTCCTCACGTTGGCCTCAGTTAGCTTGGACTGGTTTAGTTGGGATACACTTACTATTATTTATTTATATAGTAATTATAAATCTTTTACATATAAAATATTTTGTAATTATTCCATACACCCATATAAATATGATTTTTATTTTAATGGCCGTCTTCAGGATATGTACCTAATGAAGTAGAAACATCTTGATTTTAATTGAGATATAGTTCACATAAAATGAAATATACCCTTTTAAAGTGTTTAAATCAGTGTTTTTAGTAGTTCACAAGGTGTGCAAACTTCACCACTGTCTAATTCCGAACTTTTCATCACCCCAGAAACCAACCCTGTACAGCCCCTGGAAACCAATAATCTACATTCTGTCCTTATGGATTTGCCTGTTCTGGACATTTCATAAAAAAATGGAATCATATGATATATGGCCTTCTGTGTCTGGCTTCTTTCACTTTGCATGTTTTCAAGGTTTATCCATGTTGTAGCATGAATCAGTACTTCATTCCTTTTTAGGACTGAATAATATTCCATTGAATGGGTATATACTATATTTTGTTCATCCATTCATCAGTTGATGGATATTTGGGTTGTTTCCACTTTGGCTGTTCTAAGCTGCTGTGAACATTGGTATACAAGTTCGAACGTGAACATATGTTTTCAAGTCTCTTGGGAATACCTAGGACTGGAATTGCTGAGTCATACTGTAACTTTATGTTTAATCTTTTGAAGAACTGCCAAACTGTTTTCCAGAGTGACTGCACCATTTTATATTCCCACCAGCAATGTATGAGGGCTCCGTTTTCTCCACATCTTTGCCAACAGATGTTATTGTCTGTCTTTTTTATTATAGCCATCTTAGTGGATGTGAAGTGGTTTCTCTTTTTGGTTTTAATTTGCATCTTCCTGGTGGCTAATGATGTTGAGTATCTTTTCGTGTGCTTATTGGCTATTTATATATCTTATTTGAAAAAAATGTCTATACAGATTCTTTGCTCATATTTCCATTGGAATGTTTGTCTTTTTGTTGTTGAGTTGTAAGAGTTCTTTAGGTATTCTGGATACTGGACCTTATTAGGCAAATGATTTGCAAGTAGGGGCATCGTAATGATCCTATATGTCACAGGTATAAGGGATTATCTTCCACCCTTCCTTCCTCAACACAGAAAGTCTCTCAAAATTCTTTTTGTGAAGGACAGGAGCCTGGGGAAATCCAGAACAAGGAGCTTGAGACTGTTTAGGTCGGATAACTTCAATAATCCAAGTGATAGCACCAAATAGTGGATTTTTTAAGAGAGACCTTACTGAAGACCTCAGGAGCCTGTGACGAGGAACTTGACAGGCTGGCCAAAAGAAGTGTAATGTTCAAGGTACACATGTAAACATCCAAACCAATGAGAATTTAAAGCAATCTACCAGCCCTGAAATGAACATGGATTAAGTATAAAAGAAACATGAGTTTAAATCTTAGAGTTTCACTGTGTTTGCTCCTTAGGTCTTGGTCCAATGGCATGGCTATGGCTCCATGTTATTCAGCATTTATTGAGCCTCTACTGTGTGTCAGGCACTGTACAATATAATGGTTAATTAGTAATAAAACCACATATAGTCTCACCCCTCATGTGGCTTAGTCTAGTGTGGGGGTGGGCAAACCTTTACTGTAAGGAGTCAGAGAGTAAGTGTTTCAGGCTTTGCAGACCAAGAGGGAAAATCAAGGATATTATGTAGGTACTTATGTGACAAAAGAGAAAACAAATTTCCACAAAAGTTTAATTGACAAAATTTAAAATATAATATTAATAATTGAGTACAATTCTTTTTTAATACAGGCCTACTAATGAGAATGGCATTCTTTTTGGGGTGGGATAATATTTCACTGAGTTTCACTGAGTGTTTCCTATCACCAAAATCAGTTGCAAATATTTATCTGTTCATGCTGTTCTGTAATGAGATTTTAGGTATTTCATCTTTGAAAATGTTTTTTTCACACAGATAGGTACCTCCAAATACTGATATCAATTCACAAGCATATGATTTTAATTGAGCATATTCATCTCTTAGAAAGCATTTATAGAATTCTATTAGATTCTTCCCTTGATAGTCACCTTTTAGCATGTCATTACATTGCAGATTAATCACTTCCAATTGAAATTTAGCTGGAAACTCTTCAATTTCCCAGTTATATTCATTTTTGAAATATGGAAATGTCCTTTTCACTTGCAGCAGGGTCTGAAAAATACCACTAGAACTGTAGTTTGAGCTTGGAAAATGTATCCACTGTAAATTTGTGCGGAAAAGGAGATCTCATTTTTTCTTTTAACTTTGGACTGCACGGAAAGTGATTAAAGCAGCTCAACATTACTCATGATTCAAACATTAGTTGTCATCAAAATGACTTTACTGCAGTATAAAGTTCACATATAAGTGCTGTTTTGCCTTATAATGTTAGGTTGAATTCATCAAGAAACTTTATCAAGTCTGCAGCAAAAGTTAATTTCAAAAGCCATTCAGTGTTCTGTAATAGTGGTTAATGATGGTTCTTCTCATTAAGAAAAATTTCAGTCTCATCCCTGAGCTCAAAAAAACTCCCAATAAACTTTTCCACTGCTAAGCCATTGAACTCTGTTGGTAGGGAAAGTCAGAATATTCAGCTTCTATTTCCCATCAAAATTATTATAACTGACAATGTTTAAGTCCACAAGAGCCAATGAAGTTCACCATCAACACCACTGGTTCATAGCACATGATAGATTCAAATATTTTCCTGCAAAGTACCATCTATTTAATAATATGATGAATAACCACAGAATTTAAGGAACTTACATTTTCAGAAGCTCTGTACACTTGTCTAACTAAGCTTTTTTCTGCCCCATGCATATTTGTAACACATCTTAGCAGATTCTACTTCAGGTCGTACTGAATTAGTGTTTTCTTGAATTCTTTGAAACTATTCGCATCACTCTAAACTCAGCATTGACTCCTTGAGTAAACAACAACTGAGCAGAATCAGCACCATCTGCCAAGTCGTCTAGAGCCAAGGAAAACCACTTGAAATAATTTGCCTTGTTTATTAATGGACTATAGATGTTGCTTCCAAGGTCCTTACTCTTTCTCGCCGAAAGGCTACTAGTCTGAAACAAGTTGCTTTTCCCTGGGCACATTTCTTCAGCTGCTGCAATGAAACACGATTTAATTAACTCACCATCAGTAAATGGCTTTCCTCGCTTGGCTAACAAAGGAGCCACTCAGAAATATTACTTTGGTTGTTGCCTCATTTTCATTTTTTAGTTTTATGAAGAATTCTGCTGATAAGATTTTTTTGTTTTACATTTTCTAATTTTTCTGACCATTGCTGTCCTGTGAGTTGGAAATATTGTGATGAGTGCTTAGTCTGGTAATGTTGATGCATAGTATAATCTTTTAGCATAGCTATAGTATCATGCTGTAGAAAACACAATGTTTTGCCATCTAATTCAATAACCTAATAATCCACACTCCAGTTGAATCAAAAGCATGGCATTCGAAGTCCACTTTACTCCTTTTTTCTTGTTTTGACATGATGGGTAATGCACTGATAAAAAACGAAATGCACTGATAAAAAACAATATGGCGGGAAACTGATGTGGCTCAAGCACTTGGGCTCCTGTCTACCATGTAGGAGGTCCAGGGTTCAATTCCCAGGGCCTCCTGGTGAAAGGCAAGCTGGTCCAAGCAGAGAGCTGGCCCACGCAGAGTGCTGGCCCATGCAGGAGTGCTGGCCCGTGCAGACAGCTGGTGCAGCAAGAAGATTCAATAAAAAGAGACACAGATGAGAGACAATAAGAAACACAGCAGACCAGGGAGCTGAGGTCGTACAAGAGATTGAGAGCCTCTCTCCACTCCAGAAGGTCCCAGGATCGGTTCCCAGTGCCACCTAAAGAGAAGACAAGCAGACACAGAAGAACACACAGAGAGCAGACAGTGAGCGCAAAAAAAAAAAAAGGGGGGGGGGGAGAAATAAATAAATAAATAAATCTTTTTTAAAAAATCCAATATGGTGATTCGTACAGCACTCAAAGCACCTTGAGTTATAACGGAGTCACTGCAATTTGTAGTGCTCCAAGCAGCAGCGTGAAGTGATGAGAGCACCATACAATCTCTGTCACAGCTACTTAGCACTGCCGTTGTAGTACAAAAGCACATATAGGGCATAGAGGTGGCTCAAGCGATTAGGTGCCTCCCTCCCACATGGGAGGTCCCAGGTTCAGTTCCTGGTGCCTCCTAAAAGGAAGACGAGCACACAATGAACAGACACACAGCAAATGCAAACAATGAGAGGATGGGGAGAAATAAATAAAATAAATCTTTAAAAAAATAAAGCAGATGTAGACAACAAATAAATAAAAGATTATAGCTGTGTTCCAACAAAACTTTGCTGATGGACATTGAAATTTGAATTTCATATCATTTTCACATGTCACCGAATTTTATTAAATATTATTCTTTTGATCTTTTTCAACCACTGAAAAATATATTTTAAAAAATTCTTAGCTTGCAGGTCAAACAAACAAACAAACAAACCAAACATTGCAGGCAGTATTGCTGATCCCTGGTTTGGTAGATGTGGCTGGTTTGTTTGAATTCCCAAGTGCAACACTGTAGCTATGTGTATAAGTTTTCTCACGCTGCTGTAACAAATTACCACAAATGTAGTGCCTTAAAACAACACAAATGTATTATCTTGCAGTTCTAGGGTCAAAAATCCAAGATGTCTCACTGGTCTAAAGTCAATGTCAGAAGGGCTGGTTCCTTCTAGAGGCTCCATCGGAGAATTTATTCTTTGCTTCTTCCAGCTTCTAGAGGCTGCCTACATTCCTTGGCTCCTTGGCTGGTGGCTGCATCACTTTAAGATCTGCTTCATCATCATATAACCTTCTGTCTGAATTCTGACTCCTCCTTCATCCTTCTTATAAGGATCATTGTGATTACATCAGACCCACCAGATAATTTACATCAGACCCACCAGATAATCCAGGATAGTTCCCTCAACTCAAAACCCTTAATCTCATCTGCAAAGTCCCTTTTGCCATATAAGGTAACACAGTTACAGGTTCTAGAGATTAGGGTGTGGGGATCTTTGGTGGCCATTAGTTAGCCTTGCACATGATACCTTTGTTTCCTGGATTCAGCAGTTCAGCAGTTAGTGAAGCCCCTACTTTCCCCTAAATGTCACTATTTCACTTACTATTTTTCTCTCGCTCCTCCACACTCTCTCCTTCTCTCCTTGTATCCTAGGGGCTACGCATGGACAGTATACTAATATGTTTGTTGCCTAAAGCACACACTGTGACAATTGTTGTTTCCTGTAAGTGATTCTCTTGAATTCTCTTCTGAGATTATTCGAATTAAGACCTTTTTTTACATATATATATTTTAAAAGATGCTTAGATTACATAAATGTTACCCAAAAATTACAGGGATTCCCATGTTCCCCACCTCCCACACCTCCCATAACATCCCACAAAAACATCTTTCATTAGCGTGGCACATCACCTGCAATGGATATACACATCCTGGGGCTTTGCCATTAAGCATGGACCATAGTTCACATTGTATACCATACTCTCTCCCACACAGTTCTGCATGGTATATGCTGATGTAAAATGGCCTATATCTGTCGCTGTAATGTCACCCAGGATAATTCCCAAGTCCTCAAGAAGCCCCTGTATTACAACTGCTTTTCCCTTCCCTGCCCCGAAAGCATCCAGTGGCCACTGGCTCCACCTCACTGTTGTAATTTCTTCCATTGCTTGAATCACAATATGTCTACAACAGAATACCATTAAGTCCACTCTAATCCATAGCTCTTCCCCCAATCCTGAGGAGTTTGGGATGGTGATGTCAACTCCACCTCCAAGTGAGAGGGGACTTATATCCCATGGATACAATGTATGGGATTATCCTGCCTGCAGCTGCAGACTCTTTCTGTTCCCTGGGATGGGCGTTGTCCATCATCGTCTCCCTGCCAGGTGTTTTGGGTGAGTCCATTGAGCTGTAGAGTAGGAGTTGCAGCTCCACCAAGATTCCAGGCACAGCTGGCACATGGGCAGGCCAAAGGTTCCAGTCTCTGGAAGTATACCTACAAGCTCCAGCATCACATATAGGTTTGAATAGAAGGGACTGATGGACCAAGTGCAGGGAGGACTTATTTGAGTCCAACTCTGTCACTCTCAGGAGAAGAGATTCCAAAGTATAGCCCACTGATAAGGCATCAATCTCTGGAGCTATCCCTCATTATATAGAACCTGGGTGTCTCCAGAGCCCCCAGGAGCCCCTCTGTGTGGGGTGATATTCACTTTGGTGTTCTATGAGATCCTACTGAGGTGTGTGTAAGCGTTACCACTGGGATGGCCTCCAGACTCTATTTGAAGTCTCTTAGCCACATGAACTCATTTGTCTTTACCTTTTCCCCCTTTTATTCAAGGTCTTTTTCCAGTCATATTGCCAGTTGGCACTTGGGATTAATCCCTCATTGCCAGGGAGGCTCATCCCCGGGAGTCATGTCCCATGCTGGGGGGAAGGTAATGCATTCATATGCTGAGTTTGGCTTAGAGAGAGGCCACATTTGGAATTAAGACCTTTTGTTTGTTTGTTTTCCTTGTTTGTTTGGCTGCCCAATGATCTTTTTTTTTCTTTGCAATTTTTTTTTAACTTTATTTTGTACATTTAATAATTGAAAACATAAGCAATAAAAAACTAAAAAGTAAACACAGATGAATAAATATATACATTTCTCAATTAAATGTAATGGATATATGTAAATTTTGTTGTTGTTTTGTTTTTTGTTTGTTTTTTTGTTTTTTTTGTGTGTGTGTGTGAATCAAACAATATATTACACAATATATTTGGTTCATAGTAATGCATTCATACAGTATTTGTCCTTTTGTGTCTGGCTTGCTTCACCCAACATAATGTCCTCCAGGTTCATCCATGTTGCCATATGCTTTATGACTTCATTTCTTCTTACAGCTGCGTAATATTCCATCGTGTGAATAGACCACAGTTTGTTTATCCGTTCATCTGTTGATGGACACCTGGGTTGTTTCCAACTTTTGGCAATGGTGAATAATGTGGCTATGAACATCGGTGTGCAGATGTCTGTTCGTGTCACTGCTCTCAGTTCTTCTGGGTATACCCAGTAGTGGTATTGCAGGGTCACGTGGTAAGTTTATATTCAACTTCTTTAGGAACTGCCAAACAGTCCTCCATAGTGGTTGTACCATCCTGCATTCCCACCAACGGTGAAGAAGTGTTCCTATCTCTCCACATCCTCTCCAACACTTGTAATTCTCTGTCTTTTTAATAGTGGCCATTCTGATAGGTGTGAAATGATATGTCATTGTAGTTTTGATTTGCATTTCCCTAATCACGAGTGATGTTGAGCATTTCTTCATGTGTTTTTTTTTGCCATTTGTATTTCTTCTTCGGAGAAATGTCTATTCAAGTCTTTGGCCCATTTTTTAATTGGGTCATTTGTCTTTTTATTGTTGAGCTGTAACATCTCTTTATATATCCTGGATATTAAACCCTTATCAGATATGTGATTTCCAAATATTTTTTCCCATTGAGT
>JAKSZT010054503.1:213099-263843 GCA_026826555.1 Tolypeutes matacus | reverse complement strand
TCTCTAATTCTGTAAAGTAAGCTGTTGGGATTTTGATTGGTATTGCATTGAATCTATAAATCAGTTTGGGCAGTCTTTGCAATGTTATACAAAACTTTATTTGCTCTTTAAAAATGGGTAAACTACAGTGCTTTACAAGTTTAAAGAGATACAAACAAGTGTAGGCTTCAAACTTTCTAAACTGAACTAATTCCCTCATTCGATGATCAAAAACTTTATACAGAGCAAACACAAAAAAAACCCTTAGCTTTCACACATTTAACTTTGGAGATTTTTTTATGAAATGGGAGCTATCTTGAAAGTCTATGATGTAATGATTTATGATTTTGTGAGGCATCGCTTAGAACAATGTACCCTTAGAGCTTTGGGTTCAGAGCTAGTCACATACCTAGTCCCTGAGCCTAAGCAACTGTCATTTCTCTAATCATGATCTCATATATATTTTATTTGGAAAATTTAAATATACTGTGGAGTGAGGGATCCGTACACAACTCAGGATATACCTTACGTGAATGTCAAGGACTGACTGTCTCAAATATTATAAGGAGTTTCAAAAGGTCCTCAGCCTGTCTTCGAAAACCATCCCCTACTTAAGAGAATAAAAGATGCTAAAACTTATAATTAAAGGATCTTAATTTGGAGAATCATTAATTTTCAAACTTTTGGTAAAAGATACATTTTTACTAAAATAAAGGGTTCTAGGCAGCATAAGAAATCTGAACTTTTATAGTGCTTAAGTCCAGTTATTTATATTCGAAAGAAAAAAACAAGCACAACTTTTGTCCAATGATCTTTTATGAAATATTTTCCTTTGTAGTTCTTAACTTGGTGGGCATTCCACTGTACCATTGTTGATGTCATCTATGATCCATATTGCAGCCCACAGACTGGGCAGTCCCCAGAATCTCTTTAATCATTCTGGAGAGTTCTCTGGCTAAAGATCAGGGCTGCATCTGATCAATGCTGATAATCTCATCAAAAGTGATATTTCCCCAGTGCTTAATGTTTTTCTGCTTCTTCCTGTCTCTGGGTGATTCCTTAAGGGCTGTGATGATCAGGGCAGAGGCAGAAGATACCTCAGTCTGGGTCTGTCTGATCTGAATGGTCAATTTCACTGCAATCCTTAGATCTTTCCAGTCACCAGTTGCCTTGGCAATGTCATCACCAACTTTTTTGGAAACAAACCAAGGGAGCTGATCTCAGGGGCCAGGGCAGATATGGCACCAACTTCCCCATCCATGCACCTGGGGTACACGACTTTGATCTTGTTGGGGTTGAACTTGGGTGGTATGGCAGAGGTGGCTGGTGTTGGACAAACCCTGCATGTGGGACGACTGAAGAAAGTTGCACCCTGGCTTCCTCCGAGCCTAAAGAGGCAAGGAAACCTCTTTTTTTTTTTTTTTTTTTTAAGATTTATTAATTAATTAATTTATCCCCCCTCCTCATTGTTCAAGGTCACTGTCTGTTCTCTGTGTCCATTTGCTGTGTGCTCTGTGTCTGCTCCTCTTCTCTTTAGAAGGTACCAGGAACCGAACTCAGGACCTCCCATAAGAGGCACCCAATCACCTGAACCACCTCAGCTCCCTGGTTTGTTGTGTCTCTCATCATCTTTCCTCTTTGTGTCTCTTTTGTTGCATCATCTTGTTGCGTCAGCCCGCTGTGCCCGCCTTCTCCAGGAGGCCCTGGAAACTGAACCCGGGACTTCCCATGTGGTAGGCGGAAGCCCAATCATTTGAGCCACATCTGCTTCCCATGAAAACCTTTTGATTTGATTTGATTTTGCTTCCTGATTGCCATTTGTATTTAATTTATCAATAGAAGTGGAAACTAAGAAAGTAAAATTTCTTTGCCTTCACTGGATAACAGAAACACAGACTCACACCCTCTTAAGACAGCAAATTATAGTTTATTCTGTCTCTCCCCCCAAACCAAATCAGAATTTTTCTGCATTTTGGAATACTCGTGCATGAAATTCCACAACTTCCTGAGACACAAATTCCCATATTTCACAGACCTCCATTTAGGAAAATTCTCAAATCCTTGACTATGGACAACTTGGAATTTCTTCTCTTCCCTGGGTTTGCCAAGACCTGTTAAAATGCACAGTGCATTGCTAATACACTTTAAATTTAAAAGGACCTCTCACTTATTAAGCCCTGCTCTTAGGTGGGGGGCAGGGATGCTTGACTGTGTATGGGGGTTATTTCTTCAAGATGGCAAGGTGGGAAGGGGGTGGAAGAAATACTTGGCCAACTGTGCTATAGTTAGTATGTTCTACCCTGATAATCGTCTGCACTGGGGAACAATCTTCTGTATGGCTGCTTGCTATGACAACCCTGCTTCTGACGAGGAATGTGGGGGCACAGTGTTTCTGCAATGCAATTCCATTCTGCAGTCAGTGGATGTGCTCCCCATACTGGTGCCATGGGGCTTCCAAAGTGCTTTGGTTCATGCTCCTGAGTTAGGTAATCCAAGGAAGGAAGAGAAAAGGAGTCTTGGAAAACAAACAAGCCCACAAGAAACTCCAACACATTGATATTCTTCATTACATTTCAGACATTTCTTCCCAGGTCCTTTCATACCCTCCAGTATAGTATATGCTGCTTCTCAACAGGATGTTTTCAACACATCACTCTCATGTTCAAATACCTATAAAAGCTGCCTATTGAGCCTAAATTCCTCATCCTTGCACATGAGGGCATTTAATCAACTTCAATTGTCATCACTTTTCCAAGGTGAGCTCTCATCCATACCCCAGGAAAGAACTTTTCCATTAGCCAAGTGAATCTGCCCACTATTCTCAGAACATGGTTTAGCTCCAAGCCCTTGTGCATTCCATTGCCCTCATATAAACTGCCTGAGTTCCTCTCTCCCAAGCCCTCCTTTCATCTCTTTTGAGATAAAATCAAAATAGACCTGTTTCAGCAGAATAACAGCTATGTATGACAGGGAAAGCATAGAGAGATTGAGAGGTGATGAGTTTTTGTTATTTTATTATTATCATTATCATTGGAGTAATGAAAATGCTCTTAAAATGATTGAAGTGATGAATGCATAAATATGTGATTATACTCAATACCAGTGATTATTCACTTTGAATGGATTTATGCTTTATTAATAAGTATCAATACAATTGATTTTTTAAAAAAATAGACCTGTTTCAAGAAGCTTGTCATGACCCCACCAGACTGACGATTCCTCTGTGGATTCACTTGCTTCTACTGTGTATCTTGCTGGGGTAGGCAGAATTCTAAGGTCCATTCCACCTCCCAAGATTCTCAGCCCCTGGCCTACACACACCTTCTCCAAGTTATTCAATTAAACACTAATCTAGGTGCTGCTGTGAAGGAATTTTGCAGATGTAATCAAGGTCCCAAATCAGTTGATTTTAAGATAGGCAGATTATCCCTGGTGGGCCTGCCCTAATCAGACAAGGCCTTAAAATAGCTTGGGCTCTTCCTGGAGAAAGATTCAAAGCATGAGAAGAATTCAATGAGAGAGAAATTCTCTGTTGCTGGCTTCAAAGATGGTGGAGGCCATGTGGCCAGGAATGTGCGTGGCCTCTAGAAGCTGAATGTGACCCTCGGTTGAAGCCAACAAAGAAATGGGGTCCTCAGTCCCACAACAGCAAGGAACTGAATTCAGCCTACAACCTGTGGCAATTGTTATGCAGCAATAGAAAATGGATGCACTTGCTTTTGAAGATCTTGCTTTTGTTGATTTCATATGTGTGTATCACTACCCCACAAGTTCCTAGATGAGAACAAAATGCCGTTTTATTATTTATTTTTATACCCCCTCTCCATCACAGCCATAACATGATGCTATTAGGGAGACTTGCCTTACCTGATGTGTTGAAGTTCATGGGACATATAAATTCTCCTCGGCCATGAAGGTTCCAATTGCTATGCAGTAGCTACTAGAATTACTACCATTGTCAAGTGCCTCCAGCCTCCTAGGTTATAAACAAATTTCTGCACATCTGATATCTTCTGGACATCTTTACCTGATGTCCCACCAGTCCCATGAACTCATTCCCAAAATTTCCTCTCCCAAACCTGTTCCTTCCCCTGTTAATGGCATTTTCTAATTCTGTTAGAATTATGTTAATGGCATCTTCAAACCCCCAGTTACCTTGGGGCTTAAAGCTTCAGGCATTGTTGACTCCTTCATCTCTCTCACTTCCACATTCAATCTTCTCCATGTACCCCCTTATCTCCATTTTTATTGCCACTGCCTGGTTCAGTATCTCTCACCTAGACTCCTGCAAAAGTCTCCTAGCTGCTTTCCTGGGACCAGTCTCTGACTAAGCTTCCCCATGCACAGCTCAAGTCATGTCCCTTTCCTGCTAAACCAACCATCTTCCAAGGAATCCATTAGCTTGGCACTCAAAACTCTCTAACTTAACCCAAACCTACCATTCTCATACCTTCTATAATTCTTAAATTTGTATTTTGCCTACCTTGTAAGTTGTTTTGGGTTGACTCTTAAAAACGATTCTTTAAAACTCTTATTGTTTTTGCAGGTCCACAACTAACTGTGACCCTTCTGGCAACTTGCAGAATTTCCACGTGCTGTCACTTTTGTTTGAATCTAAGCACCCTTCCAATTCTCTGCGGTTGGATATTGTCATACTTTGGACCCTTCGCAACATATAGAAGCCACTTGGCTTGTTGAACTGCCAAGGAGAAATGTGGTTCCAGAGCCAAGTTGTGAGCTAAAACCCCATTCTGCTCGCCTTAAGCTCTCATTTGCAACCCACACCCCACCCCCGACAAACAACACCGTTGTTATTTTGCTTTGGGACGATCTTTGGGCTAGAGATCCTGGCCCACAACTCCCTTTCATGGTCACGGCCGATTCATTCTTTTGATTTTCAGTTTTTAAACACAGTCCCGCCCCCACCGTTCCTAGCTTCCTGTGTCTGTAATGGGTTTGCAGCTAGATTTCCCACTTTTTTGAGAAACGGTTTTGCCTCTGTCCACTCCTTCTTCCTTCAATTTGGGGCTTTTATATTCTCCTCCCGGTCATAATGAACACTTTAATAAATGATAGAGAGAGAGAGGGTGAGTGGGGGCGGGAGACAGAGAGAGAGAGAGAGAGAGAGAGAGAGAGAGAGAGAGAGAGAGAGAGTGAGTGAGAGTGAGTGAGTGAGTTCGTCTTAGCACTGGCCAGTAGAGATGAAACCTATTCCACCACTGAATCCTAGTGAATTACAGGCTTTCATTTGTCCCCGCAGCAGCTTGCCTCTCACCTCTCCACCATGCCGGCCCTCTCCACCATGCCGGCCCTCCCTTCCTTCTGCCGGGGTTTAATGACCTAAGCAACTTTCCTTCCACACCTCTCCCCCCGTCGCTTCCGTTTTGGTACTGCCTGCCCGGCGTGAGGCGCTCCGGCCACCCCTCTCTTTCCCTTCAGGTTGGTTCAGCCCCCGTCTACTCCGGGGTGGTGCTTAGTCGGCGCCAGACCGACCCTCGACTTCGCCGAGGCAGTGCCGTTCCTCTGGGTGCTTCCTCCTCGGCTTCCCCGGCTTCTCAGTCCTCTTCCTCGGTCTCCTTACCCTCCGCGGGGCCCAGAGACCCTGGTGTATGCCCCAGCCCTGACCCCACCAAAGACATGTCCACCCCGGCTCGGCGGCGCCTCATGCGGGACTTCAAGAGGTAAAGCCAAGCGGGGGAGCCGGGGCCGGGGGCTGCCCGCTGGGGCACCGGGCGGGTCCCATAGGCGGGGTGGGTGGGGTCAGGGAACAGCCGGGAGCGGGCGCTGGCCTGAGGGGGCCCCTGTTCGTCTCCCCGAAGGTTGCAGGAGGATCCTCCGGCTGGAGTCAGCGGGGCCCCATCCGAGAACAACATCATGGTTTGGAACGCGGTCATTTTCGGGTGAGACTGCGTTCCCGGCGGTGGCGAGAGCTGGGGAACTCGAGATGGCTCACTCTGCTCTCCAGTACAGGCCCCTTGCGAAGGCGGAGGGTAGAAAGGAAAATGTGCGGGTCTGGCGGGGCCTAGGCGCCTCCCCGGAGCCTGTGCCTCGATTAGCTCGGTTCCCGCTGCTAGGGGAACCGTCGGGGTTCTACTGGGGGCGGGGCGGGGGAGTGGTGGCGGTTTGGCTCGGCGGCCTGCACTGTGTCTTGGAGCCCCAAGCACCCCTTTGCAGCGGCTCTCCGACCCAGGAAACCGACGGACGGCGGTTTGCCAAAGGCGGAGATGGCAGCGCTTGGAATAACCACCCCCTCAAGGATGAACTAGGGACAAGGGAGCCCCTTAAGCGGGAACTGACTGTTTTCCCCCTCTGTTGCAGGCCGGAAGGGACCCCGTTTGAGGATGGTAAGAGAGAGTTTCTTTACCCACCTTTCAGGAGCCCGGTCATCTGGGGAAAGGTTTCCCAGTCATCCTGGAAGTGCCTCGTACTTAGGAACCTGCCTCTCCCCTAACCTCTGCTTACTAAAGGCTTGAGTGGAATCCAGTATGTGGCAGGTTGTCCTGGCTATTGTGCACTTGGCCTGAACTGCGCCCTTTTCTTTCTTTCTTCTCTTTAAAAAAAAATCGGGATAAGGCGGTGACTTTTTAAAAGGAGCACCGTAACATTGAGCTTAAGGATTTTTCGAGGTTTGGGCTGTGGTCCTGCTAAATTCAGCTCCCCTTCGAGTTAGTGTAAACCCAACCAGTTGCTGATAGTAGAGACCCTAGAGACCATCTGGTTCGGAATTCTACCGTACCCCTAAGGGTAGGAACTGTATTCAGCAGGTGCTTAGTAGGTGGTTGTTGGGTGTTAAATGGATGCAAGAATCCCTTGCACACAGGTATCTGATTTCTGCAATCTGCATTGAATGCCTGTCTGCCTCATTGCTCTGAGATGGTCTTTACTGGCACCTTTAATGGCCAGTTTGAGCATGCTGGTGTTTCTTGTTTTTAAATGAATTTTCAATGTGTGCTTTTATCAAGATTTTATGGTCAGCATTCTCAAGCAGCTTCAGAATTTAGGTTAGCCTTAATGTTCCCTCTTGACCAGTGTCCAGCCTACTTGAAGGTACTACATATACCAATAATTTTATACTTATAGTTTTTAATTGATTTAGGTTTACTTTTTTTTAAAAGTGCGTTAATTGCATTTTAAAGATTTTTAAAAGCTTTTTTATTTTGAGATAATTATAGATTCATGTGCCATTGTAGAAAGAATAGAGAGACCCTGCATACCCTTTGTCCAGTCCTCCCCTCATCCTTTGGTAATGTCTTGAATAACTATACTACAACATTACAACTACAATACGATGTTACAACCAGGCAGTTGACACTGATACAGTTTCACATGAACTCAATTATGTGTGTGTGTGTTTAGTTGTTAATTGCTTTTTGAAAGTTTAATACATTTGAAAGGTGATTAAAGGTATTTGAACTACTGATTGACATCGTTCTACTCATGAAATTCTTTAATATTTGAAGTTTTTTATTTTTATTTTATTTTTTTAAAGAAAAGGATCGTTCTGTTGTTTTTTTCCTCAATGATTTATCTTCCTTGGTCATGTAGCATTTGATATACATGCACATAACTCAGTTTGAAGGTGAGAACAAAAACATGTCTGCAAACTACTTAGTACATACTTATGTTGCTGAGGAGGATTGCTTTTTGATGGTACCAGTCCCCAAAATGTTATGGAGGTAGGTCAATGTCAACCAATTCTGTATTTTGTCTCAAATACTCAAATTTCCTTAGAAAACTGTAGACAGTTACCTGAATACTTTTAACTTCCTCTCTACCTTCACCCCCACCCCAAGTAAATATCACTGCTTTTCAGTGCTGTAATAAAAAGAAATGACAGCAGGAGAGAGTGATTCTAAAGGCATCCTACTTTGGTGCAGTTAATCATTTGAACTGATGCATATAACAAGAGCTAGCTAGACTTAATTCTCCTCTACTAGATTGCCATCTAGTTCTTTATACCTAAGCTTTATGTGCAGATTAACTGTGCATTTGCTTTAGCTCTAGCAGGCTTGGTGTTCATTGGCTTCTTTTTCACTCAGACTGCTTTGTGCTGGGCACAGCTTTATTAATAGTGCATCATTTTGCTGGGGGTTGGCTACTTAACTGTTTCGAGGGTGCTTCTCTTGTTTTAAGTGGTATGAATTGAAAAGGTACTTATGAAGTCCATTATCTACCTGGACCTTCCCCTTGACATTACTGGCTTTTTCTGATGCTGTGTCTCTCTATCCTGGTATTGTTGAAAGGAATTACTCAGGCTAAATGACACTACCCTTTATGATTCATTTTGTTGAACAGTCTGATTTCCATGGATACTTCCTCAGGTGTCTAACACTCAATTGTGGCTATATAAAAATTTTTTGACCATTTTTTTTGAATACCCCTTATTTATAGTTAGGGAATTTACTGGAAAAGATGGGTTAGGGAACAAGTGGCATAGCTGATTTTGCTGTTTCCAATGTATTCTATGAATTAGTCCCAAAAGTGCTTTTGCTTTTTCCTTGAAAGCCATTTGTAGTATGAGTTTGTAGAAAGGTCAGGCCCTAATTAAAGAGATGAAAGCTCAAGAAAAGGAACTCTGAAAGGTATTTTGATCTAACTTCACACAATTGAAGTAAGAGAAATATGTTCCCAGGAGCTTATACTGCCAAACAAAACACTGAGGGAAAATGCTTCCTCATCAAAATAATTTGGTATATATGCTGAACACAAAGGTTATGGAATATAATATTCTTCATCACATCATCTAAATTTAATAGACAGATTAAGGTATTAATATTTGCTTTTTATAATGGACGTATTCTTAAGAATTTGGATGTAAATCTTTTCTTTTTAAAAATGAATCACTTAAAATCCACTAAGAGTGTTCTTAAGGTAAATAAATCCTGTGATGAAGAATATTGGGGTATTTTAAAAGTCAGACTTCAGTCATCAAAATAAATTTAAGTACACAATAAATTTAAGTTCTGATGGACTATAGTATATTTGTCTGTTCCATAATATTTTACTGCCTTTATAATATATTTATCTTCAGATCTGGCAATCAGAAGAAAATAATTTGGAGAATATAATATGTCCCTATATGTTGCATTTTTAATTACTCTGAAACTTTGGGACACATGTTCATACCACGGATAACTCTATTAGTAAATTGTTTCCTATGAGCTTGCTAATAGGAAACAAACTTTTTATATATTGTTCTACATAATAGATCTAGCAGTAGAATGGTTATAGTATTCTTTTTTTCTTAGACAGTGACAAACCTGTTAAAGGAAGCAAGAAGGAAATAAATTGCTAACTCTGAAGGAACCAGTAACAAATTATACTTTACCTCAAGTATGGTTTATTGTATTAGAATAAGTCCTTTATTAAATGGACCACAGTAATTATAATGGAATGGGCAATACCTTATACCAGATACTGTGGTGCCTGATTCCTCAAGTTTACTTGAAGAGATTTCAGTCAGGAAAGAAAACCTTGCCCAGTCTTTTTCTTAAATTTATTAAACTATTAAACACAATTAAAAATAACATTTTGAAGGACATAAACTCCCCAAACCACAACATCCTACAGTTCTTGAGTGAGTTCCAGTTTATCCATTCCTTATAAATAGATCCTATAACCTAGTATGCTTTAGGGCCTCTTGCTACCTTAGGCTGACACATACTCAAGAAATATAATTCAATAGTAGCCTGAACAGACAGAAAATTTGCTAGAGACATGAATGCAATCTAAACCAAATAAAAATTATTTCTCCCATCAATTCCTTTCATTGGTGTGAATAATTGAGTTGTTATAGTGAAGTACCTTGTGAGTCACACTTATGGGCTTTAGAGAGGGTTTAGAGTTTTTTTTTTCTAGCTTAAATTTATGTTTTCATTAGAATGACTGTTACATGAAAAGGAACCAGTGAACACATAATTATTCCCCTTCTATCCTGGGGATAGCATAAGATTTTAAAAATATTTTGATTATTGATTTGTATTTTGGGCATTGGTTTTTTAACCTTTGTGCTTTCATCCTTCCAGTGCTTTCATTCAGTGATTTAAAAAATCACTGGAGAGTTTAAGATGGCAGCTGACTAAAATAGGCCTTTGAGGTCTGTCAGTCTTCTAAAGGAAGAAGGCCCAATTTTGGTCATAGTTTCTTGTCATTTTATTTTAAGGATGCTTTCAAAATGTACAGTGGCTAAAGTTATCCTGCAGGCAGTAACTTCAAGTTTAAGATGGCTGTCTTTAAGTTTGGGGGAGAATAATGGCCAAAAAAAATCGCTTCTGTTTGGATGGTGGTTTTTAAAATATCTGTCCATTTTTGGAGCAATACCTGGAAATGTAGCTATTACCTGGTCTTTCTCTTTGCCTTACCCCTTTGCATTATTTCACTTAACACATTTGTTTTTTTTTTTCTTTTAAAAGTTACATAGAATTAAAAACATAAAGTACTATTGAACGAAGTGATAAATATATTTTCTTAAGTTTTTCTTTTCTAACTACAGGAACATTTAAGCTTACAATAGAATTCACTGAAGAATATCCGAATAAACCACCTACAGTTAGATTTGTCTCTAAGATGTTTCATCCAAATGGCAAGTATCACTTTTACTACAGTATTTTAAACTACTACAATGTTTATTATGGAGGTATTCCACATTTCCTATTTATTTACCTGAAGTACCTGAGTGTTTGTTTAGCTCTCTAGCTTTTTCCTGAAAGCTGACCTCATTCATGGTGCTCTCTTGCAGTCTGGATCTGTAGTATTAGCACTGAAGCAGGGAAGGTACCCTCCCTTTGCTTAAAAGCCTCCTGATTTTGATGATCTTTATTTGCTTGTTAAACAAAATAAGGATGCTCTTGATGTTCGTTTTTAATGTTAGGCCAGATTGGGGTAGTATTGTGTTGTAATTTGTTTCACTAGCATTTAGAGCGGGTTTTAAACTTTGGGTGCATATCATAGTTGCCATGGAACATTTAAAAAATACACCCTGACCCCACTCCAGACCTACTGAGTATCAGATCTGTGGTTAAGGGCCAGGTATAGAGTTTGTTGGAAAAGTGCCACAGGTGATTCTAACTTACCATTTTGCTTTTTTTATCTAGTAATAGGCCTAGGTACACTTGTCTTTTATTCAGGTTTAAAAAGTATTGTCCAGGGTATCTGATATTATCTTTATGCCAAAGTGAAACCTTATGAACTCCGAGCTATCTTTTGGGTGTTGTTTCAGATAGGAGATATAGTTTACAAATTTGGTAGAATGAATTTCCCATAAATCTATGTATGGCTAGGGACTCTGTTAGAAGATGTATATGATTTCCTGGATAGTAGGGCAGTCTTTTCAGAAGAATGAACACTAAGTATATTCCAGTTTTACACAGATCACATTTGATATTCTCTAATGATACTGATTACTACACTAGTAACAGTTATGACTCATCTTTTTCAGGAAGTTAATTGGGAAGTAGCCTAGGAATCATTTTCAACTTCAAAAGCAAAGTATTCTTGACTATATTTGTCTTAACTATAATGATAAAACCTTAATGGTTTTATGTCTAACATACCTACTTCTATGCTCTCAGTCTATGCAGATGGTAGTATATGTCTGGACATACTTCAGAACCGTTGGAGTCCAACCTATGATGTGTCTTCCATTTTAACATCCATACAGGTGAATTTTCCTTAATGTGTAACTAACTATGGCCCCTGATATGTTTATATTAGTTGAAAGTTATAACTTAATAGACTTTTTTGGCCAAAGTTCATTTACTATATAGATAAAAGGTAGTTCATTAAGACCCAAACCACCAGAAAACATTTAATATATATTTCCTAGCTACTAGCAGATCAATGTACCTCTAGATTAGTGTGCTAAAGAGAGCAAACTTAGCTCTTCCTCAGGAAAAGTCAGTTAAGGATCACTACCTTATAAAATAGCTGTGTTTGTTCTGAATACTTTTTTTTCTTGCATCAATGAACTCACATTTTAAAAATTGTCTCTGTAGTCTCTATTGGATGAACCTAATCCCAATAGTCCAGCAAACAGCCAGGCTGCTCAGCTGTACCAGGAGAACAAGCGGGAATATGAAAAGCGTGTTTCTGCAATAGTAGAACAGAGCTGGCGCGACTGTTGACCCCGGTGCAGCAAAAGAAGAGGCTGGTCATAAGAAAAATTATATATGATGTGTTTGTTACCTTCCTATTCCTCAGTATCGTTACATTACTTTATTAAAAACAAAATAGCTGTTGTACTGTTTCCATCTTCCCTTGCCAAGCTTTCCTACCCCTTCTACCCTCTCCTTGAACATCAGAAAACATCCTCTATGAATTCAAATGTACTGTACCTGGGTTACTTGCAAAAATTGCTAACATTTAATTCCTTTTCTGTGGTATTTCACCTCCAGTCTTAGGGCAGTATTATGTTATACTGTACTTTACACTAAGCTTTTAAAATGAATTGTTACACAAGTGGTGCTTATGCATATCTTGATGACCAGAATGTTATTTTTTAACAAGACGATGGCTGAAGTGTTTCATCCTGGCTGGTCCTTCACTTGTATTGGATTTCCAAGTGAATGTGTGTGGAATACACCTTTCAGAGAATAGGGAAGCAAATCCATATACACATCCAGTTTGGAAGGGCAACGGAGGCTAAAACTCTTATGGTACTAAGATATAGCCAATATAAATTTTAAGATGGTGTTTACTGGTAGGAAGGACTCGGCAAAAGGAGTGCAGCAATTGTAGTAACAGTCACATTCTCTCCTTGTCAGATATTGACTGGACATACCCATGCTAAAAGTTTCAGAATACTGAAGTCTTCTGGGTTTTTGCTTTTTACAGAGGTGTGGGAGCAGAGGAATGGAAACAAAATCATTAGATTTTAAGCTAGGGAAAGGTGGAGATCCTTTACTCTTTTTAAAGGAGCAGTGCTGCCCTAGAAAAATAAGCTTTCAGTCCCATCTTTTTTCCGTGTTTTAATTAATCCAAGGAAGGGAGTGTATCTGTGGCAAACTATTTTCCACTCAAATCCTGAGTTCACGCTGCATGCTTTAGTTAGTTTCTTCTCTTTCAGCATTACAAAGACCTTAAAGTTAACGTCTGCAATCTTTCTTTGGGTATTTATACTTTTAGATATACAGTACCTTTAAGTAGCAGTGTGGGATGAGGCTTGTAAATGTTTTTGTTTAATGTTCTGTTGTTATTTTTTGTGCGTTTCTCACTCTTTTAAATCTAACTTTGCACAAGTAACCCATGTAAAAAATGTACATTTTTCAAAAATTGTAAATAAAAATAACATTAAAATTTTGTAGTCAAGGTACAATTATATTTTCGTTCAGTATGAACTTACAGTTTTACATTCTTATTGGAATCTCATATCTGCTCATTTCCCACCTTAAAATAGACATTGTGATAAAAAGAGAAATACTGATTCTGGGAGTGGAAAACAGAGACTTTTGGAGAGAACCTTTTTTCTCTTTTCAGCCACAAGTGTTAGTTTATTTTAACATTTTAACAGATTAAAACTATTAAAACAAGAAAATCACTTCAGTATATTATGGTCAGTTAAAGGAATGAAACTGTGACAAGGGGGAGAATAAACAAATCAAGATATTTCCTAGAGCCCTCAGAGACCAAGCCCTAGCTTAAGAACAAATAGTACCAAACTATTATGAAATGGTGTTTTAAATCCCATATAAAGTTTGGGAAGTATCTTTAATCATCTTGTTCAAACAAAATTCTGCTTGCTTCTGAGAAGCCCAGCTCGTTTTAAAGACAGTTTGTGAATTTCACCTCTTGGCACTTGTTTTGGGGGATAAATGAAATTAGAAGCTAAGTCCTTATGGTGCTTCTATCCCACTCTGACTGAGACATGGTAGGAAAGTAACCTCAGCGTATGGTAGTTCAGCCTACACTGAAGACCACATTAATTGGTTTGCTTCATCCAGGAGCAATTTCCTTAAATGTGCTTAATGGGCTTAATATATTCCCTCAGTTCCTTTTTTTTTTCTTCCAGGTAGAACCACATTAAATTGGTCTTTAGTTGGTGGATGAGTTTTATATTAACTTTTTCATCCTACTGCAGCCAAGTACCTTAAATATTTTGACACTGTCAAGCATACTTGAAAAAATTTAAGGTGAGATTGGGAATAGAGAAATTTAATCATACCTTTTTCTTTTGTACACCGCCTGAGAAACACTATTCCAATCTTTTATGAGATAACCCTTTTTAAACCTCAGGATAGATGGGCTGACACACCAAAGCATCATGCCCATGTTCTAAGGCACTACAAACCATTCAGTTTGAACACTAAACACTAATTTGCCTTTTTAAATTTTTTTCATAAACACCACAGGCTACCTGCATGTGGGAATAACAAAGTTAACTAAAATGGATGTGAGAGGCCTCTTTTCAAAAGGCAGTCAGATTTGAACCTGAGTCTTTAATTCTGCACCTGCTGATGTTGGGAAGGGGCTATAATGAAGAATCAAAGTTGTAATTAGAGTCCTTTATTTTAGGACCCATCATCAGCTTCAGGAGTTACTCATAGCAAAAGGAATGCATTGTATACTGCTAAAAAAAAAAAAAAAAAAAAAAATCCCAATGAAATGCATGAAATTTCCATGCATTTTGCAATGAAAGGAGCAGGAAAAAATATCAAAAGCATATCTATGAGACTCAATCCTATATTTAACTGAAAGCAGAGCTAGAGTTCCTCAGTATTACAACATTTAAGTAATTCAAATAAAACTTGAAACTGTTCATTTACCTGTGCAGGTTTTATAACAAGGTTACTGGGTTTTAAATGACCACTATTCCAAAGAAAGGGAAAATACAGGGACCAATAAAATGGGGACAAAAGAGAACAGCAAAACAACAACCAGCAACGTTGTCAGCCACTCATTCCTGCCAACCCCATTTCTTAACATATATTCTCTAGCAGATTTAAGTGACTTCGCCCTGATTCTGCATCAATACCAACTGCTTAGCTGACCTCAGCAGTTAGGATATCTGGCCCATCGAATCCAGGAACTGAATTTGTATATTCTTGGCCCAATTATTTCAGCTTTCTAGCTACATTAATATTCTGTTAGACTCATTTAAACAAGCCAGAATTATAGGTAACATTTCCCTACCATCACCGCCCCTCACTAAAATCATTGTGGGAAGAGGAAAGAAATGTAAAGAGAAAGAAACCAGTCAAGATTTCATGCTCTTAATCTCCCACCAAAGCCACAGAGAATTGAAGACTGGCTTTTCTAATTCTAATTGAACCATAGATTCTTAAGTTTGGCATGAACCTTGTAGGTTAAAAAAAAAAAGCAGTCTTATAAAAGTTAAAAAGATGTCAGCTTAATTCTCTTTGCCATTGTTGAAATACCCAGTTTGTCAAAATGAAATGCACACTCAGTTTCTCTTCCTACCAACATTAGGGAAGTTTACAATACTGTAGGGAGAAAGGTAGTGGAAAGCAAATATCACACACTGCTGGTCATTGTAGGTGACCACCAGTTACCACGACCCAGGTGGAGAAGTTAACCCCTTTACATTGTTTAAATATTGATTTAACTACAATGGACAACTTCTGAATGGCAAATACAAATAATGAGAGGAAAGGAAATCACTGTTTATTGTGGGCCAATTACATGTCAAGGATGACAACAAAACCTAATTGTTCCAAAGAGCATTTCATAGGAGGTGTTTATCAATATTAATATTCATCTGTACTTTTATACACCTACAATCAAGGTTATACTTGATTTATCTGAGCTCCAAAAACAAAAATCAAGTAAAAGTGAACAGCCTGAGATTTGGTTGCAGCCAGCATGTTGGTCTATAGGAAAAACGCCATGGGTTTCTATCTGCTAAATCATGATGTTCGTTGAAGTGCTCCAGTGTTGAAATATTTTGTGCAAACACGACTTCACTTCTCCAAAGACCCAAAGTGTTGCTACTAGGCTGCTGCCCAGAAATAAGCATACCACCACTTTGATCAACTTTGGCTCCTCTTTATTCAGGAAGCATACACTAATTCTTTATACACTTTTTTTTTTACATTCCAGAAATAAGCGAAAATAGCAGTTTTAAATATGTTACAAAGTTGGCTTTTGGAGTTCAATAAGCTTTTTGAGAGAGGGACCAACCAACTGACCTTTTCATCAAAGCACCAATGTATCTTCAATCTTTTACCAAGCTCTACCACAGTTGTGGTTGCCTTAGATGTACCATACATCCAAACCACGTGAAAGCTATAATGGAGAGTTGCTGTGAGTCTCTCTGCAAGGCACCAAGAACAAACAGTTCAAGCTTCCTTTCTTCAGATGGAATCAAACAGTTTTTAAATCCTTTCAATTGCTCTCTCAAGTAGTGCTCTCTCAGCATGAAGACTAGAATTTGTTAAAACCCATATATCACAGGATACAGTAAATCACTTCCAATATTCTGGAAACCACATGGTAGAAGTTATAAATAAATGAACACTAAAATTACTTTAAGAAAGTTTTACATCATTTAGTCGGTAAGGACATGTACAGGTACAACACAATTTACTGCTAAACATTCTATAACTAGCTTCACACAAAGATGAAAATAGATAATACAAAATGATCTGACATTTTCCGTAATTCTGGAATTAAGACTGCAGCTTTATTGACGCCAAAGTCAAGTTTACATATTGTTGCAGATTGCTGTGCTATGCCCTTTCAAATGAGAATTTCTTTCTCAGAGTAAAACTCCACTTGGGGATATAGTCTTGCTTGGACAACCCACTAAAATCTGAGGGACATAGCAATATCTATCAAAGACACAAACAGTAACTGCACAATATCATCTTCTGGATTAAGCTAATACAAGTGGACAGAGTTCTTCAGGTTCCAGTATCTAATAAAGCACTATATGAAATGAACAAGGTGAAACATCTTAAGAATGAATATACTCTGCAACCAGAAAATGTAGCATTTCTTTTCTTTGATTCACAAATAGCAGTTTTAGGCATTTAGAAAATAAATTAATAAGATCTCAATTTGCTTGAGGCATAACAAGCTCGTAATGCCCCACTTGGCCTTCCTGTTTGAGCTGGTCTAGCAAGTCCTCCTTCCGTCTTTTTCTACCTACCACCAGGTACCTATCATGGCCCACTCCATGGGACTTACTCTTAAGACCATACTTCTGGGCAATTTGATGTATTTGCTTCCGCTCATCATTGGTCAGCTCTGTAGAGAAAGTCAAATCCGTGTGGCTCTCAGAGCGGGCATAGTTTCTGATGATCTGTTCAATATCTCTCTTGGCAATTCTATTTACCCTCTCGACATCAAGACCGAGTCCTTCCCGCTTATGTTGCTCTTTGACTGAGATGGGCTCCCGTATCCCCTCACCGGATTTACCTAAACCACCACCCGTCCAACCCATCTTTCTCAGCAGCTGATTTCCTATGTTGTCTTCTCTGATTTGTTGTTTGTATGCCTCCTCTGCTGAGCGGCCCTGAATTTCATTTCTTGAAATCACATCTTCAACAGCTCCTTTCTTCAGGTTGTTAATGACCGTTGGCTGGGTTTTTTTGAGGGTCTTCACAGCTTCCCCAGCAGCTTCATATTTGACCGTTTTCTTCACTCCAACTGCTTCTGCAATTACTTCACTCTCTAGAATCACCTTGCACTTCCACCGGAGGCCTGTCATTCTTTCATAGACGTATTCAACTGTCATCCGGTTAAACTGAGCTGTGTCATTCAGCGTGCACACGGGATTTGAAGAATTCTCATAAACGACAAGATCCTTGATATCTTTCTTCTTTCCAGATCCCCTGGGTGAAGAGCCTGTTTGGCATTGTGAGCTTTTGACAGACGGGTAAGTGGGTTGTGTTTTTTGAAGAATTTTCAACGCCTCGTCAGCAGCTGCATGTTTACTTGTTTTTTTGGTTCCAAAACCTTCAGCTAAGCAGTGATCTTGCAAAAACACTCGACAACGCCATGTGCGGTTTGGCATCATCTCATATTTGTATTCAACTGACATTTTGTTGTACGAGGCAGAATTGTTAAGAATACCGATAGCATCGTTTGCATTTTCTGTAAGAACAAAATTGGTCCAGTGTTTGGCTGACGCATTAAAAATTGGTTGCCCAGAAGCATCTTTAGCCAGCACTACCAGCTCTTCTGGTGGTTTCAGAGCTGGAGGAAACTCATATGAAGGCATGCCAATCTGACACACCACAAGGTCCTCTCCAATTGTGTGCTTGAATTTCCGTAGGACAACTCTAACTTCAATACGTTTCTGCAAGAGTTTCACAGCTAGCTCGGTAGCTCGATCCCTGGACCCGTTCTTGCTGCCAGCATAACCTGTAGTTAAGTAGATATTTTGGCATCTAACTTCGCAGGCGTAACCATCTATTAGAAGTTTTTTGTTTTTGGGGATGTCAGCAGGAGGGATTTCTTTTAAAGGAGCATATATATACTCAGGGTTTGTCTTACATGCCTGAATACAGCGTGTTAACATATATGTATAATTAATTTTATCAGATCCAGAAGTCATCTCTGGATTAGAAAGATTCTTCCAGATGGTTGCTGTTAATTTTTCAATAAAATATTGCTTCTCAGCTATCACTGACTCAGGAAATGTCTGTGATGGTGAAGGCTCCGGAGCTGACTGGGAGTTTGCCTGTTGTGATGTGCTGCTCGGGGCAGGGTTCCCACTGTCAAAATACATGTTGGCTGTCACAGGCTGGTCTTTTGTGAAAATAAATCCTGATGAATCACTATACTGAGAATTTCCATCTTGTATGCTGAAAGAGTCTTGAGTATAATCTTGGTAGATGTCTCTTGGCATGCTGGCAAAATGTGTTTGTTCAGTTACCTCTTTTGTTTGAGGACCATAAGGATCTTCCTGTCTTTCATCTTTTGAACTACTAGCTACAAAATGTACAGGCTCAAAACGAGGTCTCGCATGGAATTTGGAACCGGCTTGCTTTTTAGGAGGATTTTGACCTATAGAACGAGTGAAATTTACAATTCATTAAAAAGGGAATATTTCAAAGGAACCAAGCAGGAAAAGAGAACCAACCATCTTATTTGCAAGCTGCATTGTTGGTACAAGATACTTCCCATCACAAAAACGCCAGGTCTTTTTAGGTGAAAGGACTCAAATGTAAGATATCCAGCATAAGGAGAGATGCTCCCTGACCTTCCACGTGTAGGGGAAGACTCTTGTTAGGAAATATATACCACTGAATCGAGTGTGCAGGTCACCACCATACATGACCAGTAGATGCTTTTGCTGTCTAATGAGTTAAGGGACAGGGGAAGTGTACTCTGAGTAAGCGGTTGTTCCGGTACAATCTCACATCACCTGTGCTGTGAAGCTCACTTCTTATGGACTGCAAAAGGAATGGATGGCTCTAAAGCAACAGACATGATGACCAGAGGCATTTACAAACCCTCTCTCTTTTTTTTTGTATCAGAAGTGAATGACTCTGTGATGGTGCTTTACCTAGTTGGGACTAAAAATAATCACCAAAATATTCCAAAGGTTTTTAACTTCAAAATCTTAGTTCTGACCTATTCTGCCTGCACAAAAGGGTGTTTGCTCTATTTTATTTCTGGAAGAGACAACAGCTAGAAACTAATGATTTATGGGAGATACTAAATTTAAAGCTGTGGAAAACTCTCTGTTGAGGCCACACCAGACACTAGAGCTTCCTCCCTCTTAACATTGTTTACTAAAAAACTGGTCCATCTTGGACCCACCCAAGAGGATTTTGCTACTTAGATACTCAAATGATCACAGTAGAAGGTTGTTCTATTAGAGGGAGTACCATGGCATGGACTTCAAGAACAACATTGTATTGTTACTTCAGTATTCTTAATTTTCAGTTCTACTTAGCATCCTCAAAAATAAATAAATAAATAAACAAACTGTAAATAACTGAAACTTAAAACTCTTTTCCATTTGTATAAGACTTGAATGTTATTTAAAATCATATACCACACTCATATCATTTTTTAAAAAATGGTGTTTCTTCAAATCTCACCTTTCAGAAACAATTATACTCACCATCACATGTTGAGAGGTGGCGTTTTTGACCTTTGGAAGGTTTGGAGAGCATCAGATCATATGAAGGCAGGTCCCCAATATCAATACCTTCAGCCATTTGGAGAATTTTTTCCATCAAGCGTGGACTGTACCTATTTAAATCAATATAATCCACAGTTAAAACCGATACTGTTGTTTTTAAAGTTTCTAAATGAGCCAGTTTTACAATTGTCCCCATAGGACCTTATCAACAGAGTATCTTAGATATAAAATTGAAGAAGCTACCCTAAAAAATTTTTACTTATCAATTTTTTCCTATCAAATGAGTAACTATGTTGCTATTATTAGGAATAAAGCTTTTTCAGCATAAGAGAAGACATACAAACATAAAATAAAGAATTTAAATGTGAGTGTAATTAACAGCACTGAATTATATATGTAAAAGGGCAAAATTTAGGTCATATATGTTACTAGAATAAACATTAAAAGATAAAACATAGGACTATATAACACAGTGAACTCTATTGTAGATGATGGACTATAATAGTACAAGTTTAAGAATGTTCTTTCATGAATTATAACAAATGTACGACACTGATAAAAGGTGTTAATAATAGGGTGGTATGTGAGAAAAAAAAATACACCTAATGTAAACTATGGACTACAACAGTACTAGTTTAATATTCTTTCATCAATTGTAATAAAGGCACCATACTAATGCAAAGTGTCAACAATAGGGGGGATACTGGAAAACTGTATTTTATTACATGATTTTTCTGTAAACCTATGACATTTCTAATTAAAAAAAAAAAATAGGCCATATTTTACAGGCCTGTGTAGGGGGTGTTTTAAATGAGGTAATCCATGTAAATTGTTTCACACAGTACCCAGAACATCAACTCTCTCAATAATTGCTGGCTACTACTGTTTTTTTTAAAAAAAAAAAAATAGTACAATTATTTTAAAAAGTGCTATTATCCATTGTAACAAATGTTCCACACCAATGCAAGGTGTTGGTGGTGAGGTAGTATATGGGAATCCTGTATTTTTCACGATTGTTCTGTAAACCCACAACTTCTCTAATAAAAACATTTTTTTAAAGTGACATTCAACTTTCTGCTTCAGAAAATAAAAAAAATTTTAAGCAAAGATCTTATCTTTAATTTGAACTGAAAGTATCAGTATAAACTCATGATTTATTGTTCTCTAATTTATATATTTCTATTTCTACGTATGCATATAGAGAAAAAAGATAATTCTAGCTCTGTCCAGTGAAAAGGCCTAGTAGTAATAGTAATAAGAGTGTTAAGAGGTTGCTGGGGGCTGTGGCTCAATCAGTGGGGCTCCCGTTTACCATATGGGAGGCCCCGGGTTCGGTTCCCGGGGCCTCCTGGTGAAGGCAGGCCCGCCCGCACAGCGTGATTAGCTGACCCAGCGAGCACAAGCAGCAAGGGGGGGATAAATGAATAAATAAAATAAAATAAAATAAAATAAAATAAAATAAAATAAAATAAAATAAATATTAAAAAAAGAGGTTGCTGGGTTGTTAACATCCAGATTGCAGTCTCTTATTTCCCACTAAAAGGAATCAGGGTCCTTATAGAAATGGCTGATTCCAGGTCTGGACAGGAAATGTTATTAGATGGGCCTGGGAGATCTTCTTGTGCCTGGAAAAAAGAAAGCTGTCAAAGACCACAGGGGTTTGTCAAAAGGACTCAGAAGTCAACTTGAAGACTCCCACAGGCAAAAGCAAGGCAACTTAAGTATAAGAACCATAACCACAATGGACTAAAACATATCAAATAGGTTAAAAATCCATGAGTTCATAATGATACTTCAAGGCTCATATTGGTCACCTTTGGAGGATGGTAAGGAATCAAGTCATTATTCTGAAGTTTGAAGAAAGCAAGCATTTTTTTTTTTTTAAAGATTTTATCTATCTATTCATTTATCCCCCCCTTGCTGCCCGTGCTCACTGGGTCAGCCAACCACGCCGTGCGGGCGGGCCCGCCCCCACCAGGAGGCCCCGGGAACCGAACCCAGGGCCCCCCACATGGCAAACGGGAGCCCCACTGATTGAGCCACAGCCGCTTCCCGAAAGCAAGCATTAATCCTACATTTTCCTATACAGATTGTACCTCAGAGCAACCAAAGAGTTGATGAGGGAAAATCTCTTTTACCCAAGCATCCCCACTATTAAATGAAGGAATGCTGGGCTACTACCATTTTGCAATGCATAATGAAATAATAAATCCAGACAACGATCATCAATGGCCACTGAAACTATTAGGTGAAAAGATAATGGGGGAGCACCCACAAACAGACCCACAGAAATATGCTCAACTGATTGGGACAAAGGTACAAAAGCAATACAATGGAGGAAGGGTAGCCCTTTCAACAAGCAGTGTTTTTTTTTTGTTTGTTTGTTTGTTTGTTTGTTTGTTTTAAAGTGAAGCTCATATCTTATACAAAACTTAAAATGCATCACAGACTTAAATGTAAAATATAAAACAGTTAAAGCTTTTAGGAAAAAAGGGAGAAAATCTCAGGGCTAGGCAAACAGTTCTTAGATGACACCAAAAGCATAATATCCATAAAAGGCAAAATTAACCAAATGGACCTCATCAAAATTTAAAACTTGCTCTCAAAAGACCCTGTGAAGAGGATGAAGAGAAAGCTTCAGGCTGGGAGAAAATATTTGCAAACCATATATCCAACAAAAGACTAGTATCTAGATACTAGTATCTATATAAAGATCTCTCAAAACTCAACAGTAAGTAAGTAAGTAAATAAATAAATAAATCCAATTAGAAAAAGGGCAAAAGACAAACAAAACATTTCACAGAAGAGGCTATACAGATGATAAATAAGCACATGAAAAGAAGTTCAACATCAGCCATCAGAGGAATGCCAATTAAAAGCACAATGAGAGATCCATCACACACCTATCAGAATGAGAATGGCTAACCTGAAAAAACAGGGGCAACAGCAAATGCTGGCAAGGATCACTCATATGTTGCTTGTGGGGAAGTAAAATGGTACAGCCACTCTGGAAAACAATCTGGCAGTTTCTTAGAAAATTAAACATGCAGTTACCAGACGATTCAGCAACAGCACTCTTGGGTATTTATCCCAGAGATGTGAAAACTCATGTTTATACAAAAACCTATGCATGAATGTTCATAGCAGCTTTATTCATAATAGCTCAAAACTGGAATCAGCCCAGATGTCCTTCAACAGGTGAATGGTTAAACAAACTCTGGTACATATAGTATAACACGGAAGATTATACTAAGTTACTGATATGTGAAACATTGTGTATAGGTGGGGGAAGGAAGGTGTAGTTACAAAAGGACAACCTAAGGGATGCTGATAGCATTAGAACTATGCAGTATCTTGACTGTGGTGGTGGATACACGGATCTACACCTGTGATAAATTGTATAGCACTAAAATTTTTTAATGTACAAGTAAAACTGGGGGGGAATCTGAATAAGATCAGTGGATTGTAACAATGTCATGACCCTGGCTATGATAATTAGACTATGATTTTGCAAAATGTTACCATCAGGAGGAACCAGAAGAGTACAGGGTATTTCTCTGCATTATTTCCTAAAACGGCTTGTGAAACTACAATTATTTCAATAAAAGTTTCCATTTAAAAAGAGCTAATGGAGGACTTTATAATCTTAATATCGCCAAAGTATGACAACCAGATATGTGCCTCCAGAGATGATACAATGGGACCTTCACAGCACTATCAACTCTTCTTGCCCTCCAAATAATGGAACCCAAAATCTGATCAAGCCCCTAACTCCCAGTTTGTAGGAAATCTGGGGGAAAGAGAAACATATTATTCGCCACCACAAAGGCATAATCAGCCAAATCCGGAAGGAAGGAAATACTATATGACAACCCAGTTTCTTCATCAAATAAAAAGCATGAAAATAAAAGGATAGAAGGAACACTTATAGGTTAAAGGAGACAGATCAAGCAAATACAATGTGTAGACCATGTCTCGATCCTGAATCAAACAAACCACTATAAGAAGGCACTTTTGAGACAAATGGAGAAAACTGAACATGGACTAGGCATGGGGTGATATCTATTTTTTTATTTGAAATTTTCCCTACAAAAAGTTTTAAAATACATACTTTTAAAACTAGCTCCTGGGAAGCAGCTGTGGCTCAATTGGTTGGGCTCCCGTTTACCATATGGGAGGCCCTGGGTTCGATTCCTGGGGCCTCCTGGTGAGGGCAAGCCAGCCTGCACAGCGCGGTGAGCTGGCACAGCAAGATGGCACAGCAAAGGGAGACAAGCAGACACAGAAAAACACACAGCAAATGGACACAGAGAGCACAAGCAGCAAGAGGGGGGAGATAAATAAATAAAAATAAACCTTTAAAGCATAGCCTAAAAAAAATCAGTCACTCTATATCCCACCCACTTCCATTCAGATTTGGGAGTCCAATTTCTAAGGCATGAAATGAAAACAAAAGAATAGGAAATGAAATGAAGCCTATAAATCTTAAAACTGGTAATAGCACATTTGTTACCAAAATTGGTACTACAGCTAAGCCACTCACCTTGAAGTGCAGTCAAAATTGCTCAACCAGACCTTCAAATTAGAGCCTGATTCCAAACATGATGTGCAACTGTAAATGGTATATATATATATATACAGTATGCATGAAGTATGCATTTGGTGCTTACTCCATAGACATTTCCTGTTTCCCAGGTTTCTTCCGGCATTAGTAATGATTATACCTACTCACTGTTCCCTATTCATTACATCTGCCACAAAAATTCAACATCACCCAAAGGCTATAAAAATAAACCTTTGTGTAGGTTGCCACCACAGTCAGCTTCTAGGTCCTTTATCAGGAAGCCATAATACCAAAGCAGCCCAACAAGCCTGAGCAACAATGGAAGGGACGGGACAGCACTTAATATTTTTCTATTCAAAGAACAATGTATATATTAATCTAGAGTCTTTAATAAAGACCATTCGGATTTCATTCCTAAAGTTCTCCAAAGAGTAGCTAGCCAGGAATCTTTAAAGAAGTAGTTCCACAAATTTGAAATAAGCCAAGACAGTAAAGCATTCATTACTCAGTTTTCCATAGGGTATTTAAAAGTAACATATTTATTTCAGAAAATTTAGAAAACCCACTGATAACTTAATTAATGTTTGGGGGTTTACCTTTTATTTCTTTTATTATTATTTCCACACCACCCTCCCCCACAAAAAGTCTCTATTAGACCATCTACGTTGATTTATGATCTGGTGGGTGGGGTTGTTTTTAATTTACTGTATCACAAACATTTTCCCCATGTCATTACCACATGAGTTTTAATGGCTATACAGTATTCTATTTTTTATGGACCATGGTGTAAAGTATCGTTAAGGCAAATCTAACATAATAATTTAAGATGCACACATATAATCTATATTTGAGTCTGTTAATCTACCCATTCGGTTGTAAATGCTTAGAAAAGAAAATCAAAAAACCTCAACAGGTCTTTAGAGTTTTCAAAGGTAGCTTATAATATACTGAGCTTTTGGAAACCAGGATGACATCTGTTTTAGTTTCCCGGTTGTAAAAACAAATGCAATGGGTTGGCTTAAACAATAGGAATTTACTGGCTCACGGTTTTGAGTTTAGAAGCCCAAAATCAAGGCACCAGCAAGGTGATGCTTTCACCCCAAAGACTTTGGCAATCTGGGGGTGGCTGCAGGAAATCGTTGGTCCCTGGCTTTTCTGTCAGGTGGCAATGTACGTGGCAGCATCTTCTCCTTGTTCTTCCAGGTTCACTTGACTTCCAGCTTCTGGCTGCTCCCCGTGGCTTCTCTGCAGTGTCCAATTTCCTTTGCTTATAAGGACTTCATTCACATCATTCAGTTTGGGCACACCTTAACTAACAATATCTTCAAAGGTCCTATTTACAAATGGGTTCACAGCCACAGGACCAGGGATTGGGATCTGAACATGACTTTTGTGGGGTGCATGGTTCAATCCCCAACAGTCCGCCCTCTGGACCCCCAAAATACATGTTCTTCCCACATGCAAAATACACTCATTCTATCACAACATCCTAAGAGCCTTAAGTCATTTCAGTAACGATGCTAAGTACAAAGTTTCATCAAAATTGGTTATGGAGGTGGTCCACCCTGGGGCAAGATTCCTCTGATGGACCTGTGAAACCTAGAAAACAAGTTATCTGCTTCCAATGTACAATGGTAGGACAGGCATAGGATAAACATTCCCTTTCCAGAAGGGAGAAGTTGGAAGGAAAACAGGGGTGATGGGTCCCAAATGAGTCTGAAACCAAGCAGCCACAAACTCCATTAGATTTCAAGGTCTGAAAGTCATCTATGGATTGATGATTTGTCCACTGGGCCTGATGGGGCAGCAGCCCCACCCCTTCAATCTGCTTGTGCAGTGGCCATGTTCTCCTTGAACATTGGGATAAAGGCTCCACCCTCTCTGAGCATCGGGATGGTGTCCAGGCTCTCATCTCCAGGTGGAGGCATTCTCCCTGAACAACGGGGCACAAGGCCTGCCCCCTCCAAGGGCCAGGGCAGATGGTCTGCCTGCTCCAAGCTCAGGTACAGACCTTCTCTTTCCACACATGTGGGTTGACCTGCTCTCTTGGCCCAAGGTCCTTTGGGTCCAAACCTTTGCTTCCATGATCCTGCTCTTGAAGCATTCTTCCTTCAATTCATCCCTTTCAGTCTAGGCTGGCAGTGGTTCTGCTCATACAAATTTTGCAAAAACCTTGTTGGCTCTGCGAGCAGTACAAACAAGCACATCCAAACCATTAGACTTCAATAGAACATTCCACATATCCTCCCTGGATAACTGCATTTCCAATCCTGACTTCCACTAAAATGGCTGACTGGATCCGTGTTCAGCCATACCCTCTTTAGTAAAGGGTTGTTTAGTTAAACCCTCATGTGGAAGGAACCCTGTCCTCTGGGGACTCACTTCCTGAAAGCTGAAGAAGGTCCCTGATAAGAGTCGCTTCTGGTCCCTGACAGAATCACTACCTGGATAGGCTGAGAATTTTTCAAAACCATTAATTTCTGATTCTTTTTGTGCTTAAGAGTTTAATTCTCAGCTTTCCTCTTGCATTTTACTATAAGCTGCGAGGAGAAACGAGGCTGCATCTTCCATACTTATAGCTTGGAAATCTCCTCAGCTAAATATCCAGCCTTTCCTCCAGTTTCCAGTAACATTCATCATCTCCTTCTCAGGCCTTATAAGAAATACCTTTAATATCTATATTTCTACTGACAGTCTCTTTGAAGGAATGAATCTAGGCTTTTCCTGTCAAGCACCTCACAATTCTTCCAGCTTCGACCCACTAACAAATTCCAAAGCCATTTCCACATTTTTAGATATTTGTTATAGCAGCACCCCACTTCCAGGTTCTGGCTACTCCCTGTGGCTTCTTTTATGTCCCATTTCCTGTGTTTATAAGGACTTCAGCCACATTGGATTGAGGCCCACCACCATTCAGTTTGTGCACAACTTAACTAATAACATCTTTGGAGGTCCTATTTACAAATGGGTTCAGGGGTTGGGACCTGAACATGCCTTTTGTGGGGGACATGATTCAATCCTCAACATCATCCAATTGTCCCACCAAGCCTAATATACAAAAAGATGATTTTTAATGGACAAAGACATCTGTCTTAATGAATATTACATTCTTGGACACAAGACAGGTGTGTATGGGTGCATATGCGAGGAGATCATAAACCATTATAATATACAATGGCACCTGGAATTTAATATTCAGTAACAGATGCTTATAAAATATTTAAGATATAGTAAACAGCTTCAGTAGGTCCAAATAAAAAAAGCTGAGGTTTGAATATTAAGGTTTAGGATTATAAAGTTTAGGATTTCCAATTCTAAAATTATTTAAGCTAAACTCTTAATGAATGTGCTAAGTGAATAACATAGAATAAATCTTGCAAAAGCTCCCACCTACACTTCATTAGCTGGTGACTATGCACTCTAACTACCATGTAAAGTTAGTTTCACAACAGGAACCCAGCCAGCATCTACCTTTCAAACAGTAGTCTCATATCTATGAGGAACAGAAAAGACAAATAATCAAGGTAGCAAAACTGGTTTCATTTTAAGATACATTTTCCCTATTAATTAATGTCTCATCAAAGATGAACAGGCCAGGATTCTGGTTCTACTCCTATTTATCAAGAATGATTGGAAAGCAGAATGTTCCCCTTAACCAAACATCCTTCATTATACAGTACCTACAATTTTTAAGGTAAAAATTGCATAGTTCCCCAGAAGTTTGTTTGAACAATTATTTAAGTGCTGTAGTTGTACTTGATCAGAAGACTGTACTAATTTTTCATTAGCCATAAGATATATATTAGAAACTGCTTGCAGAAAAAAAAATTCTTGATAGGTCATTTACTTTTATGAAACATCAATGAAAAGGTGAAGAGAAACAATTTCAGCTATTTGGGCTTCCTTGATGCCTAGACTATGAAAGAAAAAAAGAAAAAAAAAAGATAAAAAAGCAGACTGGAAAATATTCCTTTATCTTGTGCTATAAAGCAGTGGTCCTCAGAATTTGGTCCCCGGATCAGCAATGTCAGCATCACCTGTGTACTTGGCCCCACCCTCAGCCCTACAGAATCAGAAGCCCTGGGGGGTGTGGAGTCCAGCCCTCCATTTTAACATGACTTACAGGTGATTCTGCTGCTTAAGTTTGAGAACCACTGTTATAAAGTCATAAGGAGATATTCAAACTTGTTCCGGGGAAATCACCACTATCACCAAAAGGGATGAAACATGGTTTGCCTGCTAGCACATTTCTGCTCCTCATGTCTTGGTTTTATGATCAAGGAATTTTCAAAGATAGCCTTAATCCAGGAGTTATTTCAGCCCCAGCTAAAATGGAACACAGAAACTCCTGCCGGTGGGGGAAAAAGTTCAGAGAGTTCCCTTTTTGCTACTGCTCACAACCTGTTCCAAAAGTCAGTGATGAAACTTGAACAACAGTTTAAGTTTAGAAATGGCTATTTAACCATGTATTCTGCAGTTTCCTTGAGAGAAAAGAAGAGTATAGAAAACAAGAGCTGTGCCAAAGTCAACACCAACAAATACTGCAGTATAGCTCTTTACCTACCTGAAGACAACAGCTAACATAAAGCCTGCCTAAAGTGGAAGACTGCACTTGGCCTCTAGCTTCCAAGGTTCTTTATTGCCCCTTCCCTTTCTCCTATATTTAAATGGTCAGATATAATACAAGCCTTGCTTTTCAATTAAACTATTTGATAATGTTATGGCAATTCTGTATCTCTGGACATGGCTTAACTACAATATAACATGATAACTACAGTATACATACTATACATATTGGCACACAGAGAAAAAACACCATGGGTGCTTGAGCTATTAACCCTGACTACCAACGGCCTTGTTTGTGTTTTTCAATTCCCTGGGTATGTGCAAGGCTGCTATCCTTGGAATGAAATTCTGAAATACACCAATGTGGTCTGTGTCAGTTAACTGATTTCACTCCTGGTTCATCCTTCTCAAATGTAGCATCTGTGTCTCAATGGACAGAACATCAGTCTTGACATCAGAAGACCTGGGCTTAAGCCCCAACTGTGGGACCTTGGGCAACTCACTTAACTTCTTGGTCTCCATTGCTTTAGCTGAAAAAAAGGAGACACCACCTAATTCCCAAGGTTACTGTATCAAATGAAATCATAAATCCTTTACATGTTTTGTACATTATAAAACTATACATTCATTCAATCCACACACATTATCGAGCAGTCATTATGCAACAGGCACTCTTCTAGGCATTGAGGATAAAAGTGATGAAGAAAGCAAAAGCACTTGCCCCAGAGGAGCTTACTTTCTAGTGGGAAGGTAAGATTTATTATTTAACAAGAGGATGGTTATTCCCTTCCATGTACATTTATTTATTTATTTACTTAGGATTCAGATTCCCATGACCTTTTGTGATAGTAAGGAGGCCTATGATTATGGGATAAAGTCACCTTTTCAACTGCAAGAACAATACTGTTGAACTTAGGTCAAATAAATTTATCTGATTTGATTAATTACTAAGGCTTCCCCAGTTGTGACCAGTTGCTCTAGTGAAATTCATTCTCTCTGGAGGTAGAAATTATGCTAAGCTAAAGTTAGAAAAATAAATACTTGCAATGAGAGCAAAGCCAAGGATAACCCTGAATGCCATGTTCAATAATTAAGAGAACGAATGGACAATTCTATTTTTTTTTTTATTTTTTGCATCTGTTACACTCATTCCTGGAATTAAATAGACTGAATTTGATATGATCCTTTTCCAGAATTTCTCATCCTTCCTTATATTAAAAACAAAACAAAACAAAACTCACTGTTTTGTGACAGGAGTGTCAAAAAAAGCAGTCTCCACAGTCTATCAAAAGAATGAGGAGTCTAGTATAGAGCCGATTTTGGGGTTTCTGAGGGACAGAGGTCCATGTAGCCAGTTTAAAAAAAAAAATGCGTTGGAATCACACTGCAGTCTCCATTGAATGCAAAGAGCTTTCAAAGAGGCCTGTTCTGAATGCACCAGGTTCTAAGAAAGAAAAACAAAAACAAAACAACAACCAAAAAACCGCACAGCACACTAAAACCTCACCCAGAGGCCAAATGTTCATTCTTCTTATTCTATTTAGGGTAAAGGAGGGCAATCCATTTTTACAGTAGATACATCCATTTCTTTGTTTGAGTCCACACACAATATGCGCAAATCTACAAGCAACGCGGACCCTGCGGCGGCTCAGAGACCTCATACAAACCGCCTCCCCAGAAGACAGTTAGACCCAGCTGGGGGGCTGTAAGTAAAGGGTGATGTTTTATTTAAAAGGAATGGAAGGAGAGAGTGGTCAGAAAGAGACTAGGATTAGAGCCGCAGGGTCCCCTCCCCACCCCCCCCGCAAGGCCCTTGCAGCCCCGACTGTGGAATATTCTTTGCGGATACCGCATCCTTGGAAAGCCCTGCGCAGGTCTGGGGTTCTGCTATTCATCATCTTCCCTGCCCTCCACCACCACCACCACCACCACCACCACTAGGACCACCTCTTGATAACCCTCTTCCAGGCGCTGCCTTATAGCCATCCTTGGTCCTAGAGGGGCTGCTTCCGCGATCTCCGCAACCCCTTAGCTGTTATGTCACCCCCTGCCACCTCGGTCAGCTCCCCTTACTCCCCACCCCCTAGCCCAACAGTGAGCCCTCTGGTATCCTCCGGCATCTCCAAATCTCCAGCCTCCATGCCCTCATCCCCATCCCGTCCAGACCCTAACCCCATCCCGTCCCCATCCCGATCCGGTCCCCATCCCTTCATCACCTGCAGCCCAGGAAAACGTGGTTGGTCCAGGCGGCGGAAAGTGCGAGGAGCTGGTCGAGGGCAGCCCCGGGGTAGCTGTGCAGGTGCCGGCAGATGAAACTGCGCCGCAGAGCCCACTGCCAGTCGCTTTCGTGGCTGTAGCGCCACTGCTCCAGCACAGGCTCGGGCGGGGGCGGCGGGAGGGGCGGCAGCGGCGGAGGCGGGAGGGGCGGCAGCGGCGGCGGCGACAGGAAGTCGCCCCCCAACAGCAGACGTCCGCCAGCCATCTTCTCCGCCCCCAAGCAGGGACCCCAGGGACGAAGCCGACTGCCCACCGCCGCGGGGCCGGCTGGCGGGTGGGCGAGCGGGAGCGGAGCTCCTGGAGGAGGGGCCGGGTGAGGAGGGGCTCGCCGAGGCGCAAAGACCAACTCTGGGGGGACTGGAGTGTGTGCGTGGGGGCGACCGTTTAAAGGAAAAGGCGAGCACGAGCTCACGTTCCGATGCCGGGGCGCACGCCCGCTGCACTCCTCCACGAGTTGGAGGAGGAGGGCTCCAGCTGCATACACGAGCGCGCCGGGCAGGCCGAGCCAGGCCCCGCTCTCCGCACCTCCACTGGCCCTCAGACCCGTGCACTACGCGGGGGCAGGAGAGCAGGGGGTAAAAACACCCCACAAACCAGCACTCTCTGCTCCCCCTCCTTTGGGCTCTAGCCTACCTACCCCGCGTGCGGCCCCGAGGTTGTGAGGCCAGTGCGCGTGCGCTACTGCTGTTTCCGAACTTCGAAATCCCGTCAAAGACTCTCGCGCGACTTAACGTTTTTCCCTCCTATGACAACCGGTCCGGTCCTTTGACGCACTGTGGTGACAAATGGAGGCGGGGACTTCGGAAAGGATTTTCGGAAGATTCGCTCAGGTTCGGGAAAATGGTTCCGTTAAATCCCTGGAAGGCGCCCTCCGATGATTGTTGGGAGCGAATGATTCTCCTGATGCTGCCGCTGAATTTCTGAACGGCGCGACAGTGGGACCGTGTCCTTTAGGAGGGACTTCGTTTGCAATTGATTTTACACTCTTTTTTCTTCAGGTCAGCTCTCCGAGGCGCCTTTTCTTCAGAGGATAGCTTGTAAAGCTCTGTGCACCGGGCATCATTAACTTTGTATCTTATCGTCCACAGCGCCGCTTCCCAAGTCAACCACTTTGATCGATCCGTACTCCACTCCAATTGCTGGCAAACACAGACACCATTGTTACACAGTTCTGATCACGATTGCAAATAAGTTTGTGTTTCATGTAGCATTTTGAAACGTGCAAAATACCAAAGGGGCCCAAGGAAGAGGGTTAAGAGTTTGCACAGTAGCAAACGGTTAAGTTACTCTGTAGCCAAACGCCACCCCTGGATCTGCTCCAGTCAGCTCCCTCAACCTGCGCTATTCACGTACTTAATCAATGAGTGTCTGTCAACGGAAATTTACACAGCACCTACTGTGTGTGTTCAATATAGTAGGAAGACAAACAGAGTTTTCTCTGTTGTCCTGGAACTGATTACAGTCTCGGCGGAGAGAAGTAGTTCTGCGTAAAACACTCAATGTTTTACGCAGAACAATCGAACGAGGTGGCTTTCACCCATGACCCTCTTTAACTCTTCAGTGACATATTTCTCGCTATATGACATAGCTTATATGAATAGGGGTGCATTGGACAGAAAAGAGAAGACAGTACTTTTCACACTTTCATAATTGTTTCTTTCCGTGCCTGCCCTCTCCCGTTACGTAGTGAGTGCTTTGTCTCTCGATCCACGGTAGGCAATCAGGTTGATTAAAGTAATGACAGCCTTTGAAGCACTGAATCAAAGGACACGATACTAGGAAGGGATCCTAGAGATTATAAATTCAAGTCATCATTGTACAAGTGAAAAAAATTAGGCCAGAGGGGTGAAGTGACTTGGTGAAGGCTGTAGAGATAGTGGCAAAGCTGAGATCAAAATCAAGGCCACCTGATTCCCCATCCAGTGTTTCCCCAGCCACTGCCACTGCATCGCCCTCTTTTATTTTTCTCACAGCATGTATTGCCTTTTGAATTTGTTTTTTTACACTTGGAATGTAAGTTCCATGAGTGTCGGGGATCTCATTTGTCTCACTTTTAGCACCTACACCTGGCTCCTGTAGGCACTCCATAAATATTTGTTTGACTTTAAATGACAGGTTAAACGAATGTGGGCTCTTCCAGGTGCCCTACATGTTGTAAAATTCCTTTTTTTTTTTTTTTTTTGAGCCTACATTTTAAGCTGATTCATTATTTTATGATTGGACTAATTTCAGCCTAAGCTGCCAACCTTCATCAACATCAGCTTTGTTAATACCCATCTTTCCTAGAAAAAGATCTGAAAAAATAAAAACTACTCCCTTTCAGCTTGGATTAAAACTTTTCCAACATATAGGGACAAATCATTGCAATCTGACTTTTGAACTTGGATTACAAGGTGGAAGGCAATGAAATGGATGTAAGAGGCCATCTGCACTGCCACAGCCATAAATGTATTCCATTTGTAATTCCCACTCTGGAATAAACAGTTTCATCTCTAGAAGACAAAACAAAACAGAACAAAAACCTACATGATCTTCCATGACCTTCTTTCCATGGTAATCATTCTGGGTAAAAAAGGGGCTCAGCCAATGTATCTCAGCCTATCCCTTTCTCACAAGCCACAGATGGTTTCTCAGTGAGCAGGAAATGAAACCCCCAAGCAGAAGTAGATGATCCAAATGATGGTTAAAGTGAGGTGTGGGAAGGAGCAATGATAAAAGCAGCCATTGCAATCCTAAGACAATCTAGAAACTGCCAGTAATCATCCATTCTCCTTCCTTCCATCATCCTTCTTTTTTTTTTTTTTTTTTTTTTTTTTTGGGTAGGCAAGGGAGTAAAGAATTTATTAAGAAACAAGAAAACGAGGACGAGGAAAGTATATGGTCCGAGGCACGGGACGCAGGTGTACTGCAGGGTGAGTCGCAGGCCATCATCCTTCTTTAATCTCACACAGGATCCTGCCACTGCCTTTACACTCTAAACCCACAAACATACACACACTTGACTGCTCCAAGCTTCCTTCCCTGCATTTTCCTATGGGGAAGTCAATGAGTGAAGAAAAAAAGGGAAACCCGGAGTCTGGCTAAGTGTCACTCCCATAAACTATTCCAGAAATGAGATCACCAAAAGTTCTTGACCAGAGTATTCTGCACACAACATGTTCTTGAGGAATGTTAACTAATAGAGTAAAAGCAATAGCTAGGAACTCCCACTGGCCAAATCTGAGATAATTTAAGCAGCAAAAAAATGAAGGGCAGTGATGAATTACAAACCATGAAAGGATACAGGAATCCATAAGTCCATGCCGATACTAAGTAGATGAATAAAGAAAATAAATGAGAGAAAAGGGAGGGCCTTTGCTTATAGCAAAATACCTTCTGCTGACTGATAAATGTGGAGGGCGGGAAGCGGCTGTGGCTCGGTCAGTAGGGCTCCCGTTTACCATATGGGAGGCCCGGGGTTCGGTTCCCGGGGCCTCCTGGTGAGGGCGGGCCCGCCTGCACGGCGTGGTTAGCTGGCCCAGCGAGCGCAGGCAGCAAGGGGGGTATAAATGAATAAATAAATAAAATCTTTAAAAAAAAAATGTGGAGGGAATGCTGGTGTTGGAAAAAAATCATTATTCTGCAGATAGGTTTCAAAAAGCATTATCAATAGATGCTGAATGTAGGGGGAACATTTTGATGAGGAGTAGGATATTTGCATGGACTTACAGTTTCTCCCCACAGACTGCTTACTGGTAGCAAGGAATGGGAAAAAAAAACAACAACCCGTTAATTCTATAGTGGAAAAAATCGAGTAACACCTTGACCCAAAATAGGAACATTCTTTTTTTAAAAATGGGACTTCAAAAATATCAATCTCATAAAACAAACAAAGCCTGTTCCAGGTTAAAGGAAAACTAGACTGGATCTTATACGGCAAGAAAAAAATGTTGTAACGGCTATTAATAAAGTACTATAACAATGTTAGGCTTCCTGAAGTTGATAACTGTCTGTGGTTATATAAGAGAATATACTTATTGTTAGGAAATACAAATATTTAGGGGGTAAAGGGCCATCATGTATGTAAACTACCTTTAAATGGTTCAATGGTTCGGAGGGAAAAATCAGAGAGAGAGAGAGAGAGAGGGAGAGAGAGAGAGAGAGAGAGAGAGAGAGAGAGAGAGAGAGAGAGAGACCGGGGGGGCAGCAAATAAAGGAAATGGGAGAAAATGTTAACAATTGTTGTAACAATTGTTGAATCTGGGTCAAGAGCATATGGGTATATTTTGTACTATTCTTGTAACTTGTAACGGAGTTTGAAGATTAAACATTTGAAAAGCACAATAGCTCCCTACATTGGTAAAGAAGAGCAATCTAGCTACCTCTTGATGTCATTTTGCTGTGTGTCCAGCACTTTCCCGGGCCCTCTAGTGGGATAGAAATGGGGATGATCCTACCCTTAGGAAGTTTAACATCTCTTGAAAAGGGAAGTCTCCCACACGAGAAGCTGAGATTATAAATGTTCAAGTAGGAAATTTGGAAAATGGAGAAGCGACCAGGTTAGGTGGATGGCATCAGGAAAGGCTTCAAGGAGAAAGTAGGGCCTGAGCCTTGAAGGCAGGATTTAAATCAATAGAGGATATTTTAGAACAAAGTCAACAAATAGCTTAGGGTGACTCCGGGAGCTGTCTGTGGAGAGACAGAGCAAACTGGAAGAGAGAGTGGGTATTAGGAAGTATTGGAAAATATGGTTGAGTAGATAAGATGAGGTCAGGGGCAGGGTCTAATTAGATGTCATGCAAAAGTATCCCCTTAGCATAGGGCACTGAGCCAAACCCACAGGAGGGGCTCAAAACCACTGTAAAGAAACGAATAGAAATGGTGAAAGCACATCACAGTGTTTGTAACTAGCAGTGCTATCATATGGGTACAACAGTGGTTGAAAGGGAAAGTCTAAGGTCAGGTACACTACTAGAAGGAAAGATGAAAATGTAACATGGCACTGTATAAGATAGTGAAACCTCATGTGCAATATGAGTATGGGTAATATTGCATCTATAAGACTTTTTCTTTGAAACTGAACAAATGTATGTTAATGATACAAGATGTTAATATCAGGCAAAAATAAAACCAAGCAAACTATGGACAGTAATATATAGTAATATATTAATAACCTTCCATTCAGGGCTTTAAAAAAAGGAAATATACTAAGTGAAAGAAACTAGACACAAAGTACTAACATATTGCTTGACTCCGTCTATACAAAATATAAATACAAATAAACTAGAGAGATGGAAACAGAATAGCAGCTATGTATAGCAGGGGAAGCATGGAGAGATTAAGAGGTGATGAGTTTTTTTGTTTATCTTTTTTTGTTTATTATTATTATTATTGGAATAATGAAAATGCTCTAATAATGATTGTAGTGATGAATGCACAACTATGTGATTATACCAAATACCATTGATTGTACACTTTGGATGGATTATATGCTTTACTAATATGTATTCAATAAATTTGATTTGATTTTTAAAAAACACTTTAAGGTACTACTGTCTTAACGCATCTCTTTCAACAGATGCCTGCATTTTCAAAGATGGCTTCGGAGGAAATCTTTCTTTTTAGCAAAGGAATGAATCTCCTTTAAAGGGGGCATTTTAGATACCACCACATCTGGCTGGGGCTTTTGTTTGGGACTGGAAGTCTTATCCAGAGGACCTTTCAAAATATACCATGTAGGGAATGTCTAATAATAATACCTACCTCACAGGATTGTTACCAAGATTAAATGAGCTAATCAAACAATTCCCTTGTTCACCTGGTAAACTCCCAGCCACCCTTCCCAGTTCAGCTTCAATGTCACCTCCCCTGTGAAGCCTGCAAATGATGGTTGGATGGATGGACGAATGGACGGATGGGTGGAGAAGGTTGAATGGTATCCTATTTGTATTACAAGGGTACCATGTTTTTGTTTGTTTGTTTTTGAGGAGGTACCGGGTATTGAACCCGGGACCTTGTTCTTGGGAAGGGGGCACTCAACCACTGAGCTATATCCACTCCCCTGGGTGCCACTTTTATGTGTGAACAGGTGCCTTGCATTTCAGTCAGATAAGGAGAGGATACTGCTTAACCTAAGTGTGTATAACTAGAGCCCGGGTTGCGTGGGCTTTTTAGAAGCCTGGTTCTCTATTTAGGTGCAGTTGGCATTCTCACCAGCTCAACAACTACCCACCCCAGGAGCAGGCTCTAGTATCACAGCAGCCTCCCACCCCCACCTTCAATGCTCTAGCCAACTCCGTGCAAATTTTAGTCAATTGAAACCAATTTTTTTCCTACTAACTTGCATGAAAACTTCAGCCATTTCTGATTTCTTTTGAGAAGCCAGTAGCTTCTAACACCTTCAAGCTTAATGATACATAAACAAACACGGAGATGGATGAGAGACAGGGTCGGGAACTCTGGCCACAGGCCAAATCTGGTCTCCTCACCTATACTGGTAAGACCCTCATGCTTAGAATGTTTATTTATTTATCTATTTTACCTTTTTTAATGGTTGAAAAAAATCAAGACTATTCAGTGCGTGTGAAAACTATATTGAATTTAAATTTCAGTGATCAGAAAGTTTTATGAAAGCACAGCTATGCTCATCCTTTTATGTATTGTCTATGGCTGCTTTTGCTCCCCAACCTTAGTTGAATAGTTGCAGAGACCTTGTGGTCTGCAAAGCCTGAAATATTTATCAGCTGGCCCTTTACAGAAAAAGTTTGCTAACCCCTGGTCTAAAGCAATGGTTCTCAACATGGTGTGATTTTGCCCTCCAAGGGATATTTGGCAATGCCTGGAGATATTTTAGCTTGTCAAAACTGGGACTGGGGGTGGGGAAGGGGAGGGGAGAGTACCATGGACACCTAGTGGGTAGGTGCCAGGGATGCTGCTAAAACATCCTACGATGCACAGGACAGCACCGCACCACAAAGAATTATCTTTTCCTAAATGTCAATAGTGCTTTAGAGGTGAATATCTCTGGTAAAAGGGGAAACTCCATCTTTAATAAGGGCTGTTTAATGAACGCCCTGGTCTTTAAGTTACATTAGCTCACGTAGCCTTCACAATGACCCTACAAGCAGTTACTGATATTCTCCTCTTAGAGAAGTTGCTAACACAACTGGCCTCACAGCAGACAGCCTGTATTTTTCCACTCACACCCCTCACCGTGTCTGTTTCTGCTCAGTGATGTAACATGTAATTATTGTCTCGCTCAGCTGCCCCCTAGTGTGCAAATTGCATAAGGCAGACCAATGTCTCCTAGTATTCCTTCAGAGGCCTTCGAATGCAGAAGTTATGGACCACTGGTCCTGTCTTCAGCATGTGGCCATTAGGGAAGTGAAGCTGAGGAAAGGAAACCCCACCTTGATGACACCCAGAATTATGAAAACTGATCGCTTTCCTTCTTATCTACTCTAATGTTTGGGTGGGGGGCAGGGGGCTTCCCACACACACACACACACACACCCGTGGGCCCAGGACACAAAATACTACTTGCTACCTGTAGAATGCTTTTTGGGCCATAAAGAACAGTCATATCCGTGGATTCTAGAGATGTTCAAAGCACAGGTTTAAATGAGTGGAGACACATTGCAGAGCTAGTTCTTTTCTTTCTGGAAATTAAAACTCACCTGAATCTCACTCTGTAGGACCTGACACTCCATGTCCTCCTAGGTGATAGTCAGTTCAACTGATCAGTTATATCCATGCCAATGGAAGGAAAAGTAGAGGAGCTCTTGCTCACCCCCACCCCACCCCTGTGGGAATTGCAGACCCTGCTAGAGGAAAGGGCGGGGCCACTGCAACCCACCAAGGAAGATTTTGTAGGCTGGTCATGCCTCCCTGAGGCCCCAGAATCACCCACTTGGGAGGCAGCCACCCACTCCTCCTGAGACAAACAATGGCAGGCCGCATCGCCTAAGGATTTAGGATCAGATCACACAGCCATTTAGCATTTCTTAGAATTTTATTGAAAATTGACATGGACATTAGAAAGGTATCAAGCGAAACAGTGCTGGTTCTGGGATGTTTCTCCTGTCGAATGAAGGCCCCAGAGGGGCAGTGACTGGTCACACCTTTGAGCAAAAAGAACAAAGGAGAAGAAAGGAAAAACAAACACAGATTCCAGAAAACATGCAAAGAGGCTCTCTCAAGAGACACTGGACAGTGGGAATGGTGACAGTGGGAGGGATATATGGGGATGAGCACACTCACATGGTATTTGACACAAGCTCAACCAATGAATTCAAGGCAGATGTAGCAACATCAAAGCTCTCCCTCCAGATCCCAGGTTGAGCAGAAACCTCTCTCAAAATCCCCACTGGCCTTGGAAGGGTGAATGGAGAATTGTGCTCTTACTAAGCTTAAACCGCCCCCCCTTGTCTCTCCCTTCTCCACCTGAGTGTTAGATAGTGGGTCCATCTTTCCCCCTTGCTGGGGTCTGAAGGTCTGTGAATGCTGAAGAAGATACAAATGTCACTTGGCTTTCTCTTCCATATTCAGAAATGTTTGTGGCCGCAGACAGTCAACCCATTGAACCAGAGAATTGTTGTTGAAAAAGAAAAACATAAAACTCAAACAAAAACCTGTGAACAGCACTTCCACACCCACATCTGGGGTCTCCTGCCCCAGGCACTTACACTTGGGTGAGTCGTCCTGTAGTTGTCTCTCTGAGGTCACAACTGGTCCATCCTCCAGCTGTGTTGGTCCTTTTCCTGCCTTGTTTGGTTAGGACAAGACACTTCCATTTAAAATACCATGTATGTCAGAAGAGAGCTTCTTGCCTGGACACAGGGACACATGAACACTTGTTGACTGTGTGTGTGTGTGTGCGCGTGCACGCAATCTGAGGGGAGAGGGAATTGGTTGGTTTCTGGTTTGAGGCAATATGGAACCCTAACTCTTCTATAATGGCAGTCTTCTCCTTTAGACTTAGTGCAGCTGCTGAAGACAAGATTAAAAAAAGCTGGAGAGGGAGAGAGAAAGAGAAAGAAAACATGAAATTAGCCCAAGAGAAAGGACACTCAAAGTAAGACAGGGGGAGGGGAGCGGGCAGTATGAAGTAGCACAGGTTATACTTCAAGAAGACAGGTTAGAAATGGGGACACTAAAGGACCGTCACCACCGGGAAATCCACGGAGAAGGTTTTAAGAACACCACACACTGGTTTAAAGCTTCTTGTTTTAATCAAAAAACAAACACATATTAACAGCCACATGTAAATACCAAATGACTAAAACAAACAAAATAAAAACAACAAAAAACGTGATTTGCACTGCAGCTAGGGGCAAACAAACTTCTTGGTTTAAGAGAAATGAGGAGGAAAGTCATTCCATTCCAGACCCGGAAAACAAAGGCCCAGACCATTTCTAATGACTGGTTTTGTTTCACCAGAAGTAATCAGAGAACTTAGGGCATTCCCCACCCCCCCAAAGTAGAAGCAATCGTACTAATTAAAATGCCTTTTCAGTGTAGGAGGAAAAAGACCTTTCTGTCTACAGTGAGAAAAGGGACCCAATAAAATAAGCAATTAATTCTTTCAATAGCTTGGATGGACTTTCTAGAGGCCTGATTTTCACTCACAAGTTAAGAGTTTTGTTTATCAAACTTCCCTGATTACAAGAATCCCCCCCCCCGGGGCACCTGTTAAACATATATGGCCCCAGGTCTCATTCCAGGTCCCATGGCCGGCTCACACAGGCCCCAGTAATTCCAATCTGCAGCAGAAGCACTAGTTAGGGACCTAGCCTGGAATCTTCTGCTTAGCTCCTCACCCCATCCACCCCATTCTCTGATGCTTTTCTATGGAGAAAAACCCTGAAGTGCCCACTAATACTGACTACTATTCGGTTTCTCCAAACATCAAAAGACCTTGTCTCCAGGAACATATATGAACAGCCTGAATCCCTTTGTGAAATGGGTTGGGAGTCAGGAGACATGGAATTTAGTGTGGCGTTTGCCACAGAATAGAAGTGGGACCTTGAGCAAGCCTCTTAATTTCTCCAGGCCTCAGTTTCCTCTTACAGAAAAAGTGGATCATATCTGTCTTACTGACCAAAACTTTCCCCCTTAATATAAAAGTCCTGCTTTAGCTTAGTCTCTGAAGGTCTCTCAAAGGCTATGTGGCTCTAACACTTTTATTAAAGTACTCAGAACTCCTCAAGCAGTTAATCTGTAAACAAATGCTAATGTCAGGGGGGCGTGTCTCCTATTTGTAATGCACATAATTACCCTGGGCATAGAGATCAATTGGTTTGTTTAAGTTTGAGATCCTTTGGAAGCAGCTCTGGAACTGGGTGTAGAAACATCAAGCTGCAAATAAGATGCCTTTCCCAGGGAGACCTCGCAGCCCTAACTCAGCATCTCTCTAAGCTTCTTCTCTCCAAGCATAGGGTCTCCCATAGTGCTCCACTGTGACTTGGATGTTCTCCAGATGCTACTTTATGCCCTGGCAGCATCACCTTCATACCTGCTACTGGCCACTAACCAATTAGTGAATCAAGATGAGAGTAGCTTTCCTAACTCACCCAAACCAAACCAAACCAAACACCCCATGTCAACACGGCACTTTTGCTTTGCCAACAAGAAAAGAGAAAGTGTGGGCAAACATTTGCTCTTCCCTTTCTTTACCTTTTGCTTATTTTTTGCTTCCTATTATTCCTATCATTGAAGAGAGAACCCATCCCCTCCCTGCTCCAAATTCTCAACACTTCAAGGTCTGAAAATTTGATATAGCCTTGTTTGACTTTGTGTTTTCAAAGTAAGTGGTAAAAAAAAAAAGTCCAAAACAAACTCAATAAAAATATTAAAAAGAGGAAGGTGGTCATTTTCACGGCCTGTGGGCCTGGGAGGCAGGGATAAGTTGCATAACTCAGACGGTAGAGGTGGGGGCTTGAAGTGATAGTACATGGTGGAGGTGGGGGGCCCAGCTGCCTGGCACCCCAAGGAAAGCTGTCAGTTAAAATAGGAACCTTGGCTTAAGGGCTAAATGGAGTCCAGTCCAGCTGTAGCAGGGAATACTATTCAGTACACAGCCATGGGTTACTGTAAAGGAAGGGCAGAGAGACCGCATATTAGCCACGGATCATTGCCAGATCACCTCCAGCTCTCACTTTGTCACTGGCCAAACAACCCAAAGTGACAATGGAAGGCACCCTACTTCAAAGGGGGCTCCCAAAGCCACTATGGGACAGGACCCATTATGAAAATTAAGGTTGACATATTCTTAAAATATCAAATGCTTAGACTGGAGATAAAGTTAAGGACCTTCCAAGTCACAATGGCTCTTTTCTTCTCTCCAGCTGAGAGTCTCACCTCTTTTTATTGGGGGACACACGCAAAATGCATATTAAAAATCTCCATCACATTCGCCAAATAGAGAAATGGGAAGATTCATCAGCGTCAATGCAAAAATACTGATTCTTTGACCCCTCAGTTTGCCTGTTTATGGAATGGGATTATTACATCTGCTATTTAGCCCTGTCTTCTTGGGATGGTATGGACACTTATGGGAAATGACAGAGGAGATGCCAAAATACTTCAGAAGAATCCGATAAGACACTAGGCTAGTAGTAATATTCAGGTTTATTCTCCCTACTGCATCTGCGGGGTATCCAGAGTTACAGAGAGGAGACACGTATGCTATTTTCTCCAGCAGTCGTGTTTTAGGGGAAGGGCTTCAGATAAACAAATTTATCCTGGACTTTTAACAAATCTTGGGGGCAATTGCTTTGAGTGAATCAAAACTGGAAAGGGCTGGGCAAACAGGCCAGAAGGCAAAGGTACCAGAGGATCTCCTCTTGGAGCTCTCTGAGAAGGCTCCTGTGTGGGTGGGGGGAGACCAGTGCCTAGGGTGCAGGAGACAAGGGGTAGGGAAAGCCCTGCCGACCAGTGCTTACCCAGCCATGGTGGATGCCAAGACCTCGGGAAAACAAGCACCAATCAGAGTTCCAAGAGGAAAGCTGGTGAATAGTAGCAAATGGGATCCCTTAACCTGTTACAGTCCAGTAAAGATGTGAAGGGGTGGGGAGGGCAGCTAGGGGCGCTGCAAGGGGGCCTGGGATACCGGTTGCATCTCCAAGCCACATGACCACTGGCTTCTTGACCAGAGGCCAGGCAGCATCCTCAGACTCTCAGGCTTCTACAAACCTCAGCTGGAAGAGAAGGGAGGGCACAGATTGTATGACCTCCCCCAGATGTGTTAAGGGGAAATTAGAGAAGGGGAGGCCCAGCTCTGTCGTGCAGGGGAAGGGCAGTTACAGGAAGCCCAAACTGAAAATGAAAAGAGAAGTTGGGTAGGTGAATGGATGGATTAATATACCAAACAATTAAAATCAAATAAAAGGAAAAAGTCAGAAGGAAACTGTTGAAGTCATGGTGACTTGTAGAATATAGTTATGCTAGAGGGTCTTAGGGTCTTCCAGCATTGGCTCCTGGGAACATGCATTCTCTCTCAGGCACCCACACATACCCCTGAGTGGCAGAAGTAATGGCATTAGCTAGCAAAATAGTTATCAAGGACCCCAGCAATACTTTTTCTCTCTTCTTGATGATTAGGTCCTGATTAATCCACCCCCTCCCCACCCAGACTCCTCGGGCAGGAAGATCTTCAGCCAATCTCCAGATCGCCTCAGGCCACTGAATAAGAGTGCCAGGCTCTCTGCCACAGCCTTTCCTTGTCCCATAAGGAAGGCAGCTGGGGTTGAGATTTCAGCTCAGGTAACCTTCAGAACAGTCAGCTCCGACTTCCTGGTCTGCTAACTTCCTAGTCAGCTAAGTGGTACCCCAGGGGAAAGACCTGTGTGAGAAGCATCCCGGCATGGTTGCTGGGCTCTGCCTAGGGTCCATTGGCAGTTACCTGAAAACCTGAGCTATGGAAACACTTTATGGTTTGTGTTCACCTAGCACTTTGTGTTTCATCCCATGTAAACTTCATCCTTGTGACATAAATAGGGCAAATGGTCTTGAGCCCCATTTGACATAGGAGGAAACTGAGAAACACAGAGGTTGATGGACTTTCCGTGGTCACAAAAGAAGTTGACGTCATGGCCAGGGTCAGAACCTAAATCCCTTGGTTGTTTAATCAATATTCTTTCCATCACACCACAGTGTTCCTGAGAACTCCAGGGCTGTGGATCTTAGCCTCTGTTTATTAGCTGAAGAATACATTTATCCCATTAAGTAAAGACAATTAGATATTGGGGGTGGGGGGAGTTAAAAGTACATATACAACATGCTCATGTTTGTACAGTCACTTCCCCCAAGTGAGTACACCCATACCTACCACACATATGCACACATCCATACACTTTGGGGACACACACACACACACACACACACAATCAGGTGAATGGCAAATTATACCAGGAATTAGGAATCCTGCGTTATTGTTTCAGTTCTGCCACTAACTCATTGTGATCTTTGGTGAGTCCCTCCCTTAAATTCCCCCATCCTCCATTTGCTTATCTTGTAAACTGAAGATAATTCCTTCCTTCTCTACCTCAGTTGTAAGGATAAAATGAGATATCATCTGGAAAAACACTCAGAGAAGCAATAAAATGCTACACAGATGTTTACCTCTTGTTTTATCCTTTGTCTACGGCTTAGGGGAAAGAGTAGCCTAACAAACACTGCAATGGCCTCTGTTCTGGGCTTCATGGGAAGGCTGATATATTTTGCTATGTGCATACTGTATCTGTGTATTCTGAGCAACCCCCCTTGGTCCAATGCCCATTGATATCTGCAACTGTGCATGGGTCTCATTGGAACTTCTCTTAACCATTGCAGACAGCTACACTTAGTCCTTCAAGCAATTTCAAAATCCATGAGGAATAGTAAGCTTCCCTCTGCCTTTGGTGGGTAGGTGGCTTTTGTGATCCACACCTAGAACTAGGGCTTTGGGGACGGGGCAGTTGCCTTGGCTGCTTTCAGGAGCCAAGGCCTCCTTCTCCTCGTTGGTCTGGAACTGCTTCTGTGGTCTACCATGGAGAAGCCTGCTAGGAAAAGCCGACCTACTCAAGGTTGGGGTTGGCTGTTCCAGCTATTTACCAATGGCCTCCCACTTGCAGAGTCTGGCTTTAATTATAGTTTTGCCTGAATTCATTTTAGTAATGGCTACTAACAATGATTTACTCAGGGAAACCTGAATGGAATTGTATCAGGCCATGTGCAACAAAACCCAAATGAAAGGAAATCTAACTTACAGGTTCTATCTTTCCAGCTCTCCTCATTGAAAATAAGGGGAGAAAGAAAATAAGCAAGAACTGAGCTCCTACTGTGTCAGACACTTTGCTAGCCGCTGGGCCTACAGCAGTGAACAAGACCCGCTAGGAATTTACAGTCTTCCTAAATGGAAATCTGCTGTTCCAATTTGAGTCAACTAGCAGGGGCTCCAAGACTTTTTTTCTTCTTTAAGCCAGACTGTAAATCCTTTGATTGCTTTTACAGGATTGTTTCAGTTGACCCAGTTTCCTGGGCCTTATGTTTCAGAAGCCTCTATGGACTTCCTGTTTGGGATTTGCTTTAGAGTAAGATGTTTTGTCCCAAAGCCCCCAATGCAAGAGCTGCAGCAATTGGTTTGGTGACTAACAGCAGGCTCTTTCTCCATTTAAATCCTAAACTATATTGGTGAGAGGGGAGAAGTTTCTCAATATTTTATATTCCCTGATCCAAACAAACCAAATGTAAAAAGACACTGATGAGACAACTGGGGAATTCTGAACTCAAACTAGAAATTTTATGATGTTAAGAAATTATGGTTAGTTTTGTAGGTGTGATGATGATGGCATTGTGGCTATTTTTTGAAAGAGAGACAAAGTAAAACATTTACAGGTAAAAGGCTATGCATTTTGTTTTACCATGATTCAACAGGCTAGGGTGATAGATGAAGCAGGACTGGCCATATGCTGATGGTTGTTGAAGGGCTGGATTGTGCATATACGGGACTTCATTGTACTACCCTGTCTTCTTTTGTGCATATTTGAAGGTTTCCACAGTAAGGTTTAAAAAAATAATAATAAAACTAATTATGTTAAATCCCCTCCCCCATCTACTACCTGAGTCTTTGTAAAGTAGGAGAAGGTACTTAATTGTTGCTTTCAGTCTCCCTATAAGCTGCCTGAGACCACAGGCTGTTCTGTTCACTGCCATAGACCCAACACCTAGTCCTCAGGAATCCTTCTTACCAAAGGTTTTCATGAACCTGGTACTTGTAGAATTAAATACAAGGAATTCTCTATAATACCTGAGATGCCTTCATTTTCTTCTGCTTTTACTCTTTTTTTTTTTTGGTGTGTGTGGGGGCACATAACCAAAGGAACGTTGAGAACTTAAACCCCTCAGATAAGAAACAGCCACCAGAGGGAAACAGAGAAGTGAGTTTCCATGGTCTCTGAACAATCTCAAACTTGGGGGTCAATGCTGACTGTAGCATTGCAGGGCAGGGCTTGTGAACTCAACAGTGTCCCTCATCACTCCAGTTTAGTCCATTTTGGAAGTAATAATTAATGATTGGGGGCCTCTTTTAAGAAAAAATTGCCAAAATTGAAACCTCAGATCTTGATCACAGGTTCTACCTATGCCACCCAGCTGTTCTAGCGACAAAAATCTGTAAGCTCCCCCCTTTCAATCAGACAGGCAAGCATTCCACATGTACACTTGAAACCACACCAGACTACTTCTCAATGTTGTAGGTTGCAAGAAGAAACCGGCTATACCAATGAAGGAGCTTGCTTTATGATTAGATATGTGGGGGCTGGAGGTGGGGTTTGGGAAGTTGTGTTCTAGAAGCCACTGCCAGTTCTATTTAGAGTTAATAAAGCTTACCAGAACCCTGGGTCTCATGCAGCATGCAGCAAACAGCAGAGTTAACTGTAAAACAGTAAGAGCTGATGAAGATGGAGTGAGCACGAAGAGAAACCAAATATTATGAGTTGACATAAACAATGAAGAGTCAGAGGTCAAAGAAGATTAGGAGGTGTGGGAAGGAAAACACTGGTACTCTTTCATAGTCTCTTTAAGGGCAACCAAAGGAAATTCTGAATATGTAAGTCTATTAGATTCAACCACCATCTCTCCAGAAGAAAGGCTACTACCCCTGCTTCAACTCTCAAAACCCACCACCATCACCATCACGATGGGAGCAGAGTGGCACAAGTCTAATGGTGGGTCTTCCAGAAGTTAATCAATTGTTCATGGAATTATGTAAAAAGCCCACAGCTAGGGCCACTTATACATCTGAAAGTAAGGGAGAGGAATCTCTTTTGTGAGGCCCTTGTGGCTGATGTGAGGTGCCACAAGCCAGCAAGGTTTTCAGCCATCTCAACGAGTTGGAAAGGAGCACTGTCATCAACTCCAAATATTCTGGGAGACTGAAGAGAGGGGGCTCCCTTCATAGGATCTTCTGCCTGGGTGTCACTCAATTTGAGGCAACTAGGGGAAAGCCTAGAAGTCTGTGAGGACCTTTCCCTGAACATCTGAATAGGGAATATTTATAGTTTAGTGTCATTGAGGTCAGAACAAACTAATCTCTTAACTCCCTCAAGTAGGTTGTTAAACTGCCCCAGGGGTTGAGTTAACAAATGCCACAGTGCTATGAAGGCAGCAGATTAGAGCTGGAAGACAAATTTAGATTTTTCTGATCTTAAAAATAGGAATCCATTCCTGCTGGTGTAACTAATACACCATGACAGATAGTTTAATATATGGTGTGTCCTAAGAGACATTTTTTTTTTTTTTTGGCTAGTTGAACTTTATCCTAGATAATACCCCAAGAGTTAGTCAATGAATTTGACATATAGGGTAATGATTCAGTAACAAAAATCTCTGGATTAATTGGTGAAAATGTTCAAATGATGCCTTTGAATAAAGAGTAATTGGATGGCAAAACTGAGGGCCTTCAAATATAAAATATTTTACTGTCGCACCACAGCCACTGTTGTGTTCCTAAGTGATATGCCAGGCACAAAGGAAAGGAAGAGATTTCTTCCTTCTACCAAACATCAGGGAACAAGTGGCTGCAAATAGAAGGCCATGACCATGGACATCTTTCAGATCCTCAGGCCCCTTTAATAAGGACATTGCTAAACACTCCATCTGGGTGCTCCTCAAGTTGCATTGCATGAACAGCTAAAGAGCACAAGGGAACGGCTAACTATTTTCTTGTTGCTGTATAGGTCCCATCGGAATTGCCTTTCTCTTCTCTGGTTCTGGGATGAGGAATGGGTAACTCTAGAAAGCAAAGACTGGGATTTGGTAAGGATTCTTGACCCCCATGTTAAACAGGAGCCCATGCTCTCCTGCCTTAACAAATGCCTGGGGATATGGGTTGGTTTTAAAATCATGCCCCAGAGAATGGATGTAGCTTAAGTGGCTGAGCACTTGCTTCCCATATACAAGGTCCCAGGTTCAATCCCCAGTACCTCCTTAAAAAAAAATCATCCTCCAAATTGAGGATGGGATATACAGAGTAGACTGGCATCTGAGCCTCCCCACCAAGTTCTCAGTAAGCAGCCAGGAGGAAGGAATGGCAAAGGGGTGGGAAATCAGGACTGGACTGCGGCCTCCAGCAGCCACAGTTATGCTTTCTTGGCTGCAGCCTAGTGAGAACGGAGGCAGGGTGCAGTTTGGACTACAGGCATGGAGAGGTGAACAATCTCAGATAGAGAATGATCAAGGAGGTCTGTAAGTCAGAGCAGCTCCAACCTCTCCAGACGAGAGAGAGGGTGCCCAGTGGCTTGGGCTAGAAGCACTTTCTTTCTTCTGCTACCCTCTACCTGCCTTTCTTTTTGTTCTACTCCTCATAACTTTGCACCTCTCATTGTCTCCATCCTTCTACTCTCATTCCTCTGGCTTTTCCTCTCCATCCCCCGCCTCTACCTCCTACCTTGAATTTGCAGGGCTTTCCTAAGAGGCCCCTGGCAGAGGGGTTGGGCCTCTAGGGCCATACTCCTCCCCCGACTCTCAGGAGCTCCAAAGGACACCCTGGGTACACTGAGACCAGTTTTAGGTCCCTAAAGTAGTCTAACTGATCACAGCTCACCCCAGCCTCCTGCCCTGAGGGAATGAGCAGGAGGAGAAAGAAGCCATCACCCAGACCAGCCTACCACTTACTTTTTCTTCTCTTTGTCTCTTTTCAGAGTCTGTGACCCTCCAGCTTGGGAGCCCTGGGACTGGAGCAGCTCGGCTGCTGTCTTTCTCTGTTTGAAAGCGTTCACTTCATCATCCAGAGATTTCTTCTTATCCTCCAGCTTCTTCTTCTCGTCCTGGTGAAGTTTCTTCAGACGGTCAAACTTCTCATGCAGCTGGCAAGAAAGCACAGGGAATTTGGGGTAGAATCCCTGCCCTCTCCCACCCTGTGAGCAGCTCCCAGCCCAGCCGAGCCCAGGATGGGTGGGGACTGGCAGGATTGCAACCCTGCAGGATCCCGGGAACTTGGAAGGCATTTCTGCCAGGGACTACGAAGAAGGCACCAAAAGGCGCCATGCTCTGGTTACCTCTCTCCTCCTGCAGTTTTACCTCAAAGTCTCTGCTACTGAATATGGTCGGGGAACCTGCATTCTGCTTAATCACACATTTTGTTTAAAAGAGTCCCCATAGCTACCACACATGGTTAATGGCCATATAAATTATAACAAGCTAACATTAATTGAGGGCTTATCATAGGCAGGGACTGACTTTTATAAGCACTTTATAGGGGTTAACTCATTTAATCTTCACAACAATCCTATGAAGTGGGCTCTGATATTATCTCCATTTTATGAGGAAACAGGGTGAGAGAGGTTAAGGAATTTGCCCAAGGTCAAACAGCTAGGAAGTGGCAAACTCAAATCTTTAGAGGATTGTATAGCAGAACATCCCCATGCGGAAAGGGCCCCCTTCCTTTTCTTATCCCCCACCATCAGGTGGAATCACTATGGATCACAGGGAAAACATCAGCCATGCCAAAGTTGGTCAAAGAAGAATAGAAAAAGAAAAAAAAAACGCAAAAAAAAAAAAATCAAAGAAAATACTTGACCTGGACATAGAAGGAGATAAAAGGATTTTATAGAGAGGCTGTAAACTTCATGTCAATGTTAAATTGCTTGAAATGATAACTGTACTTACGATGGTTATATATGTGAATATTCCTGTTCTTAGAAAATGTTTATAGCAGTATTAAGTGTTCAAGGAGCATGATGCATACAAACTCCTCTCAAATGTTCAGAAGATACATGCTAGATAAAGAGATAGAGAGAGAGAAGGAAGGAAGGAAGGAAGGAAGGAAGGAAGGAAGGAAGGAAGGAA
>JAKSZT010054503.1:133671-213089 GCA_026826555.1 Tolypeutes matacus | reverse complement strand
AGGAAGGAAGGAAGGAAGGAAGGAAGGAAGGAAGGAAGGAAGGAAGGGAGGGAGGAAGGAAGGGCAAGTGTGGCAAAATGTTAAAATTGGTGTATCTGGTGTTTGGGGAGGGAGTATGTTGGAGTTCTCTATATGGGGTTTGTACTATTTTTGCAACTGTCCTGTAAGTTTGAAATGCGTTCGAAATAAAAGGCTAAAAAGAAAGGATTTTATAAAATAGGATGACTGCAGAAGCCTCAGCCTTTACCAAGCTGGGGCTTAACTAGCCCTGACTAGAACCAGGGACCCAAAGAACAGCAAGAATATCCTGGCAGGCAACTGTGGATCAGAGAGCAAGAGGTAGAGGCAGTCAGCAACCAGAATGCAATAAACTCCCTTAAAGAGTAAGGGCAGACCAAGCATTATCTCACTTTCTTTTGAGGATTCAGGAGAGAATTAAGGATTCTGAAGCACTTGCATCACACTGTGAAGGAGGTCTGTTCTGCAGGTTCGATAGGTATTTGGGACTGTCACTTAGGAAGTGTGTGGGATGACAGCATTTACTGTACATAGCAGATTTTATTAGTCACTTGGGGTGGAGCACTGCCTATCAGTTGCTTTCACCTGGCTTTCACTCATTTGCCTTTTAGTCATTTACTTTTGAGTTCCCCTCACCTCTCCTCCTAAAAACGTTGGGTGACAGTTTTCTTTTTGAAAGGGAAACTGAAATAAAAGCAATACTCTTGCCACGGGCTTTGGTGATAACCCTTGAGAGTCACAGCAGCTTAAAGGTGGATGCAACTCGGGAAGTAATTAAGTGCTTCCCTTCTTTACGGCTGAGGGTTTTGAGGTCCAGAGAGGTGAAGTAGTTGCCAACATGACTAAAACTGTACCTCAGACCAATTAATCTGGCAGCCATGGGGGATTTGGTAGGAGAGACCTTGGAAGCAAGGTGACCAGTTAGAGGACACCAAATCAGGCATGGCTTAAGTAGTGAAAATCCCAGATAAGGCCATCCAACCTTAGTTTAAAAACTCACTAGAGGGAGCGGATGTCGCTCAAGCGGTTGAGTGCCTGCCTCCCACATGGGAAGTCATGGGTTCAGTTTCTGGTGCCTCCTAACGAAGACAAAGAATGAGCAGCAACAAGCAGACATTGAGCAAAAACGACAAGCAGACAACAAGCAAAAACAAACAAGCAGGGAGCAGATGTGGCTTAAGCAGTTGAGTGCCCGCCTCCCACACAAGAGGTCCTAGGTTCGGTTCCCAGTGGCTCCTAAAGAAAAAATGGACAACGAGCACACAAGAGCCAAAAAAAAAAAACAACCAACAACAACTGAGCAGACAACGAGCAAAAACAATGAGCAAAATTAATGAGTAGACAACACGCACAAACAACGAGCAAAAAACAATGAACAAACAGACGAGGGAGCCATCTCAGGGGGGGGAAAACTCACTAGAGCTGTGGAGGTGTTTCTTTAACTAAAAAATGAACTGGAATAAAAGAGCCAAATGAACATAGAAAAGCCCCAGATGTCACTGTTTTAGGTTTCAGCAAGGTACCCAAGACTTTCCAGGACCTCTTACCCCATAGCTATGGGATCGGCACCAGAAAAGGTAGGATGGGGCAGGACACCCAAGAAAGTGATCGACTTTCCCTACAGAGCTCAGAACTCTCAGAAAGAGGGAAAAGAACCAGCCTGCATCTGATCCTAAAGGGGGATGTCAGGACTTGACTCTAGCCGTGCTGTCCAACAGAACTTTCTACAATGATGGAAAAATTCCTTTGCTGTGCTGTCCAATATGGTAACCACTAGTTGCATGAGAACTGAGTATTGGAAATGTGGCTGATGCGACAGAGGAACCGAATTTAAAATTCTCTTTCATTTTAACTAATTAAAATTTAAATAGCCACTTGTAGTTAGCGACTACCGTCTGGGACAGCACAGCTCTAGAGAATGAAATAACACAGAATGAGAAAACACCCTGGGCTCGGGGAATGAGGGGGTGAGGCATAGATCTGAGCCTTCTCTGTGTCAGCCGAAGCAGGACTATAGATGCTGTGCCCATTCCTGCCCAGTGACTGCAAATTCAGCTGCTTTTCACTTCCTCCTGGCACCCAGCTTCACATTTACCTCTTTCTCCGCCTCTTTGAGTTCTGCTTCTTTCTCTTTGACTCTCTGGACGAACATCTGCCTCATCTCCTCTTCTTTTTTCTGGAGCTCCCCTAGGAATTCATTCCTTTTGGCCTCATACGTCTCCTGTAAACTGCGAACATGATCAGGTTAATTCTCCTGCCTTCAGAATGGCTCCTATTTGATGAAACCTGCCCCCCCCCCCCGCCGCCCAAGTGAGCTCCCTCGTTTCTCCATCCTCCCTGCTCCAATTCTGGCAGAGGTGCGTAAAAAGAACCACAAAATTGCGGGCAGCTAGATTGGCATGTGATGACATGATCACCGAGTTGCTTGAGTGGGGTGGAGCATTTGGAGAGACATTTGAAACGGGGAGTGACTTAGAATGTTGGGTTCTGGACCCTCATTTTAGAGATGGGGAAGCCGAGGCCCAGGGAGGTGAGGTGACCTGCTCAAGATCACGCAGCTAGTTAGAGGCAGAGCTGGAACCAGAAGCTAGGTCTCCTGTCTCTTCACCTGGGTCCTTCCACTCTGAAGGACCTAGATGTCACCAGATCTTGGCCCTGAAACTGACCGCATTAATTATTTCAACCAATGCTTGATGAGACCCCACCGTGTGCTAGACATGGTGCTAACATCATGCTGGTGACTGGGCCTCTAGAGCCAATGGATCCAGTGCCAGCTGTCAAGGAACTCATGGTCCAGTGGGAAATGCCTGGGCCCGTCCCCCTGCTTCCAGTCTGGACTTCTTTTTCAAGAACTAGGAGTTAGCCTGGAGAAGAAGAGGAGGAGTTGTGCTCCAGAGGGCATCGTGTGTAAAGACATGGAGAGAGAGAATGGCATAGTTGGGGAGCTTTTCAACAAAGCTGGAGATTATCTCGTGAGCTGTGGAGTCATGGAAGATGAGGTCACTGAGTCTGGCGGGAGAGAACAGGCTGTGGATGCCATAGGAAGAAACTGGACATTTATCCACTGCAGGTTTTAAGCAAGGGAGACTGATTTACTACGATTTGCAAACTAAAAAGATCCCTCTGGCTGTTGTGTGCAGGACAGTCTTTCCAACAGTCCAAGTAGGAAATGATGGGATCTTAATGTTAAGGGCTGGTAGGGAATGGAGAAAGGATTAAGTAAATTTGAGGAGCAGGAAGGGAAGCAGCAGTCTTAGGACTTGGGAGGAGTCCAAGATGATTCCTGGGTTTTGGGCTTGGATAACCAGGTGGATGGTGGGACCATCAACTGTGATAAGGAACAGTGGAGAAGGAAGATGTTTAAAAGGGAAGAAGATGGATTAAGTTTTCAACAGGTTGAGTTCCAGTTACCTAGGAGACATCTGAGTGGAAAGGTCCAGTATGCAGTTAGACCACTGGGCTTAGGGCGCCAAAGCAAGATTTTATCTTGGGAGTCATCTCCTTCTAGGTGGTAATTAGGGCCATGAGAGTAGAAAGACCCAGCCACAAAGAGAACAGAGAGTGACAGGAGCAGAGACCTTAGGAAAGAATTCTGGAGAATTCCAGCATGAAAGGAGTAAGCTGAAGAAAATCAGCCTGCAAAAAGAAGCTGAGAAGAAGTAGCTAGAGAGAGAGGGGGATCAAACCAGCCAGGCCAGTACTATAAAATCCAAATACAGAGAGTATTTCAAGAAGAAGGCAGTGGGGAATAGTATCAAATGTTGCATTGAGCTCAAATAAGATGGGATCCAAAGGACACACTGAATTTGGCTGCGAGTCTGCAATGTCTGACCCTGCAGTGAGGCATTTTGGTGGGGTGATGGGGGTAGAAGCTGCATGGCACTGGGTTGAGGAGTGAATGAGAGTTAATACAGAACGACTCTCTCCTTCCGGTCAGACCCAAAGATCTTGAGAGGGCAGAGGTTGGAGAGGTAGAGCAGGGTTAAGGGACAGTTTCTTTAGCATGAGAGGGTTTATGCACAACATGGAAAGCAGCCAGCAGAGAAGGAGTGAAGATATGGGAAAGCAGGAGGTATTCGGGATGGAGCAGAGGATGGGGACGGGACTAAATGAACAGGTAGAGGGATTAGTCTTGAACAGAAAGAGGCACACAGCTTCCTTCACAGAGAAAGGTAAAGCTGCTGGAGAGGGGGGAGGGGATGTAGCTCAGTGGTTGAGTGCCTGTTTCTCATGTACAAGGTCCTGGGTTCAATCCCTGGTACCTCCTAAAAAAAAGCTGCTGGAGAGGGAGAGAAAAGGTTGAGGGAGCTCCCATCAGACAGAGACAAGCACACCTTCCTTCACTCTCCGGAGTTCCAGTGGCCCTATCCCTGCCTGTCCATTCAGGGGAGTGAGTCTTCCCCTCCTGATCCCAAAGGACAGGCTGTGCTCTGCCCGCAGGCTAGCTTTCTACTGTGAACAGGTACTACTGGATTTTAGAGGTCATTTGAAAACCTTCCGACCCACACAAACATCTCCCTCACTTACCTATGGATGCCTGATATTTCCTGAAAGGAGACCAAGTCTTTCCTTCCACCATAAAAGGCACCACATGGTCATTTAAAATGTGGGGGCTTATGCCACACATCCCACATGCAGAGCACATACACCTGGCATATGGTTCCTAAACGATAAGCGTAAGGAACTGCTTTCAAAAACCTGCCTCTTCCCAGAAGCATCTTTGACTCTCATTTTGAGACTTGTGCTCCCTGATCATTAAAATGTTGTGGCCCAAGCAAAACCCACTCCTGAACTTAAACACTAAGGGCAATGAATGAAGAGCCTGCGGTTCATCAGTGAGTGTACCATGACTGCCACCTGATGCTGTCTGGTTTTGATCATGAGGAGGAGGGTCCAAAAAATAGGGTGGGACCCTGACAGAGCAGCAGGGGCCTGATGAAGAAAGTGGGGCAGAGGACATATGCAAACTGCCACCCACGTGTGCCCTTGAGGCAGTGAGAGCATCAGCCGGGCGGGTTCTCTGCACCGCTGCCCTCTTGTGCTCTTGGAAGCCAGGCGGCCCTTGCTTACAAAGTCTGCCCAGCTGCTGCTCTCCCTGGCAGGCAGGCGCAGGCAGATCCCAGGGAGTCAGCCCCTCTCCTCTAGGTCTCCAGCACCCACGTCTCGCCTTCCCCTGGGAGTTCACCAGGGCCAGCCTTCCATGCCACCTGGCTGGCCTGCGCTGAGCTGGGCCGGGCTGGCGGGAGAGGTACCTGAAGGGCTTGCTGTCAGGGTCGGTGTCCTTGAAGCCCATCTCCTCCAGCTTACAGCGGCGGTACAGCTCATAGTGCCGGGTGTGGGTCTGCTCCCGCAGATCCTCCATGTTGACCCGAACCAGCATCTCCCGGAGCTTCACGAAGTCGCAGTGGGCTTCGTTTTCAACTGCATGGCAGGGGTTGGGGTATTGAAAGTATGTTGAAAGGCAGGCCGGCAGAAGCTGAAATGGACGCCACAAGAGGCGCCATGTCTAAAAGTGACATCACCTTTCAATCTGTGTATATAGAGCCGGCGTGTTTACGTCCTAATTCGCTTCTCTACTGAAAATGCAAAGGAAAAGTTACCCAAATGACAGGAACGGAAACTGTCATCGCATTCAAACAACTAAGAAGGCATTCCAGTAGCATCTCGACCCAAATCCACCAATAGGAACTCTCACAGAAATGTGTGTTCTACGGAGGACCATGGCAAATGCACACCCAGCCGGCCAGCCAATAAATAATTGTTGAATCTCTGTTCTCAGTTTTGTACAAGGCATTGGGAATTCAGAAATGAAGTCATGGGGTCTTGCCCTCTGGCACTTCCGGTTTAATGGAAGAATAGACGCAAATGAATACAATATGATGAAAAAATTCCAAAAATGGAGGTATAGCCAAGGTGCAATGAAAGGCCAGGAAGGGGGGCAGGTACGCAGATCTCCTGAGAGAGCGAAGCCTTCACTGAAGAAACAACCCCTAAGATGGCTCTTGAAGAAAGAATAGGAATGGATCAGGAAGATAAGCTCCCAAAGAGGCTAGGCAAGGTTCCATAGCTAGCAAGTTGCAGAGTTGGGATTCAAACTCAGGCAATCTAGGCTGTAGGGACCAGTGGAGAGACAAAGGCTATGACCAGGTGCCAAAGTCTCCAAAGAGCAAGGGGGTAGAAGTAGGATAGCAACAGATTACAAGTGTGGTCCATCTGGATAGCAGGAGCTTCAAAGCAGGTGCTTTGCTAGAGGTTGAGAAAGGACCTGGCAGTGCCAATGGTGATCAGGGCAATGTGGACCCCACTTTCCAGCCTGGGTGAACAAGCCTCTCCTCAAGGTCTGGGTTTGGGGAAGTGCCCAAGAATGACAGAGACATGGACCAAATTGCAGCAAAGTTGATTTCCTGTTGGAACATAAGGTCATGAGCTGTCAAGGTGTCTATAGGCATGGCTTTGCTGGGTTGGAATGGTGGTGTTGGGCCTGACCAGATAGGGACAGCAGCATCTGAGATGGTGAACAGGCATGGTCACCCCAGATTCTATCTTGCAGTGTCTGGGACAGGGTAGTGGGGAAGGGAGGGGGTCTGGGGTGATGGGGTTTGGGTAAAGTCACAGCAGACTTATCTTTCCAAAGCTCAAATCAGCTCACAGAACCCCTCTGCTTAAAGCCCATTGCCTTTGAGATAAAGGTCCCCACAGTCATAGAACATAAGCTAGTATTGAAAATTGGAACAGTAAAGCAACTTCTCAGGACCATCCTATATACCATCTCCTCCTCCATCTCTGGAAAGTGATCCCTGGTGGCTGCCCAGTCACTACACAACTCCTTCCTCTCTCAAACAGAAAAATGAATTCATACTTACTAGAAAAACTATCAAAAACAACATTTTGGTTAAGGATGGGGTAGTCCAAGTGGGAGGAAGTCATTGGAACCATGTCTGCTGGCTTCTCCTCATTTAACATCAGGTTCCTGTCAGTCAGACTGTATAGTCGTTCTTACAGTAGGATTGTTGGTCCAGAAACCATTGGTGAATGTTCTAAGGGGGGCATCTCCAGTCCCAAACGGTAGAGAAGACCAAAATCTAGCACAGCTCTGATAACCAGTCTTGTCCTACCACTGCAAAATCCAGTTACTGCCAGTGGGGTCTCTGGTACGAGCAAAAGCCTGCCAGCCTTTGTACGTGATATGGACAACTCACCACCCACTCTCAGTTGTTGGCTCCGCAGTAGGGATGAATTAACATTGAACCAGCCACGCTCTCATGCATGGTGCCCCTCGTAATCAATGGCCCAGCTTATAGCTGTAGACTCAAAGGACCAGAGACTTCCATCCATGGCCGAGTCCTAGGCCTTATTTTATCCACTGAACTGACTAGCCCTGAGGGCAACTGAACACGCATCAGGCAGACCACAAAAGGTACTTTCCTGGGCATATATAGACTATGTCTGAATGTTTTTAAACTGTGAAATAATCATACATATGGGAGCACATAAAATGTGTATATGTAATTTAAAAATTTGTAAAAATTAATTTTTTGAGACATTGAAATTGTTCTGCATTCCAATATTACAATGACAGATACCAGTCATTATACATTTTGTCAAAACCTATAAAATTGTACAGTGCAAAGTGTAAACCATAATGTAAACTATAGACCATAGTTAGTAGCAATGCTTCAATACGTGTTCATTTATTGTAACAAATGTACCACACTAATGAAAGATGTTAAGGGGGGAAAGTGTGGGAGGGGGAGGGGTATATGGCAATCTCCTACATTTTCGATGTAACATTTATGTAATCTAAAGCTCCTTTAAAAATAAAAAATAAACATTATTAATAAAAAAAAATAAGAACCATGTATCCCCAACTCAGGTTAAGATATAGAACATTATCAGTACGTTAGAAATCCCATTTGCTCCTTCTTGAGCTCATGCTCCTCCTTCTCCCCAAAGCGATGTCACCACTATCCTGACTTTCAGTTTTATCATTCCCTTGATTTTCTTTTTAGTCTACCATTTATGTATGAATTCCTAAAAATATATATCTTGTTGAGTTTCGCCTACATTGGGAATTCATATAAATGGAATCATACAGCATGTGTTCTGTGGTTTCTTTAGCTCAACATCATATTTCTGAGACTCACTCACGTAGCGGTTCATTCATTTTCACTGCTATATACTATCCCACTAGATGAACACATAACATTTATCCTGTCTGTTCTTAAAGAATATTGGAATTGTTTCTAATTATTTGCTATTATGGACAGTACTGCTGTAAACATTCTTGTACATGTTGCCTGCTGCCCTTGGACAAGTATACATGTTTTCTTGAACATTCCTTCCTCCAAGTACATTTCTCCATTAGAGCCATGGGAGCTTGCTCACGTCAGAGAATCCAGGTATGGAGCCAGAGTCTGTCTGCTTTTGATCCCTATAGCTGTTTGAGGCCCAAACAGAAATGAACAGAGATGGGACAAGTCACGGACATTGTCTGGGGAGAGGCAAAGAGACAGACAGAAGGGGCTCCCTGAGTGCAGCCCCTTTCCTGGAGACTCACTCACCCTGCACTGTGCCCCAAGGATACTGCCGCGCCTTCATCATCTTGTTGCCTATCTTCAGTTCTTCTGTGCTGCCGATGACAGCAAATGGCAGATGGGCCTGAAACAAGACAAACAGAAGCTAAGCGCTCCGGAGGAAAGGCACTGGCTCTCCACAATCCAACTGCTGCTCGTCTCAGGTGCCTCAGGGCCTCAGTCTGCAACGTCCCTCCCAGTCATCATCAAGAGGCTTTTATCCGGGAGTGGCTGTAGCTCAAGTGGTTGAGCCCTTGCTTCCCATGTACGACGTCCTGGGTTCAATCCCCGCTACCTCGTTAAAAAAAAAAAAAAAAAAAAGAGGCGTTTATTAAGCTCCTGGGCTGTGTGGGGAGATAGGAGTCCTGTTTAGGCATCTGCTGGTCAGAAATTCACAGTAGATGATGACATGGCCAAATGCCACATCAAGGAACAAAGAGAAAAATAAGCAGAATAATAAGCAGATACACAGCAAGATTCTTAGCTATTCACTATTCATAGTCACTGAGGGGAAGAGCCTTTGGAAGGGAGGGTGGATGGAAAGGGGGGGGGTTATGCATGGATAGAAGGGATAAAGAAAACCTGAGGGGCAAGGAACAATGGCCCTTCTGCATCCCTTGATGTCTGAGAGCCCCGAGAATAGGTACACAGCCACCACATGCTGACTGGGCTGCATTGTCTTTGTTCTCATCCTCTCCTGGAGCAAGAGCTCACACTGAACTCTTGCGCCTAGAAGTGTAATCAAGAAGTATTTACCCATTAGCCCAGGGGTTTGTAACCGTTTTTGTTCCACAGACCCCTTTGCCAGTCAGGTGAAAACCGCGGGCCCCTTACTAAATCCACACTACACTGTGTATTATTTAATAAATATATCACACCTGCACCAACACGTCCCCACAAGAATAATGTTTTTTTGAATTTCAATTCAAGCTCACGGACTCCTGGTTAAGAACACCTGCATTAGCCCATTATTGTGTTGGATTCTGTTTTAGGTGCCATAAGAAGACCAAAGAAGTAGAAGACATGCTCCCTCGCCCTCTAGGAGCATACGATCTTGTTGGGGAAACCGGAATTACATACCCTAAACCATATAAGACAGTATGTGATCAAGGGCTCAAATGCATGGCTGGTGCTCTGCACATAGTAGGTGCATAATAAATACTCCTTGAATGGCACTGGTAGGACCATAGGAAGAATAGAGAGGAAAGAAGGGCAAAGTACAAGCAAGGAGCTTGATGCTTACAGGGGAAACTGAGGAAACAGGCCTGGCTGACAACAAGGCTGTGTGTCAGAGAAGAGGAAGTTACCCCCAACTCAGGTGGGGACTGAGAAATGCTCACAGAGCTTTGTTCCACAGGGAGCTGGCCAGGTTATAAGTGCTGAGTGGCTACTGGCCACATGGGACCACTGAATAGATATTGTTTACTCACCCAGTGATCTTGGCCAGGGCTTTACCCAAAAGGGCTTTACAGACAGGTGAAAAGGCCACTGGAAGAAGCTTTCTTAGCCTGTTTGGAGAAATAGGCCTTGGACTCAGATATTTTGGCACATTTACTCATCATCCATTCTACGATATTTGCTGAGCTCCTACTATGTGTTAGGCAGTAGGAATATAACATGGAAAAAGCACAGAGCCTGACGCTGGAGAGTGCACAGTCTGGTAGGGGAGAAAGGCAAGCCAATAATTCTAACGCAGTAAGATCAGGGTTATAAACAGATGCACAAGGGCCATGGGAACACAGAGCAGGGAGCAACTCACTTCATGGGAAGTCAAAGAAGGCCTAACAGAGTAGGTAGTAGCAAAGGTGGTAACGGAGTTAGTAGTAGCAATAGAACTAGTATTAGCGGCAGCAAGCATTTATTAAGCACCTATTGTGTACCAGGTGATTTATATCGCGTTATCTCATTGAATCTTTACAACAATGCTGTGAGATAGGGACTCTTATTATTCCCATTTTATAGATGAGGAAATTGAGGCCCAGAAGGGCTGACTTGCCAGCAGGCACCCTGTAGTAAATGGTGGAGCTGTGTGTGGTACCCAGGTCTCTCTGACTTCAAAGCCCACATCTTGCTGGGTTGCTACTCCCAATTAGGGGTTTGAGCTGCAGACCAGTTTACACCCCAGTAAACCTTGGGGTGAACCTGTTGTACAAGGTCAGGTGATAAGATACAGTTCAATTCTGGGACAACCATGCAAATCTGGTGTGTGTTTATTTTTTGGTTTATTTAATCTATATGCTGATCTTACAGCCAGTCCTGGCTCTCCATTTTCTTCTAGTTCTATCCCTCCCTGTTAGAATGTTTTTCAGAGTGGAAAAACACAGGACTGAATCAGAAGCTCAGCTCCAGGACATCCACTAATCCCCCAAGGCATTTGGCCATCCAGCTGAAGCTGGTATTCCTTCACCCTCTCTCAGTGGCTCTCAGATTATCATCTCAGGCACTCCTTCCCCCGCCTCTTCCCACTCCCCTGACTATTCCTGAAATGGGAACTCAGGAAAGAGGGAGGGAAAGAGGAGGTTATGGATATGGAAAGTGGGTGGGGGGTGGGGGTGGGGGTTGGGGTGGGAATGTTTCCTCAGTCCTAACTGGAGAGTGATCAAAAGGGTAATTGGACCTGCAACACAGAGAGTGTTAAGGAAACACTGAATTCCAGAAAATGCTACCCAAGGGTCTGAGCGTCTCCCATCTTTGCCAGCCAGGTTTGTTGGGGGTGGTCACCTGGGCATGATACACCCCACTCAGGGACCTAAGATGTATAGGGAGACCCCAATCCACCCCCAGACATTTCCTGGGAAAATGTTTCCCCTCCCGCAGAGATGCCAAAGCTTTGGCACATGACATAAAAGAGCCAAGGGGGGCAGTGATTGCAGAGGGCTAGACTGAAGGAGGAGGTGAGAAAGAGAAACCATGTGGTATCATCCTCTCTCATCCTTGGCTCTCAGCTGAAAGGGATGGAGGAGGAAGACATGTGAAGTGGGAGATATCTCTCTGGGCTCAAGAAGAAAGGAGGGGGAAAAATCCAAAGATGAGAATAAGGGCATGAAAATGTCAGCATTCCCATGGGCCTGATTTCTGTATCTCCAAGAGATATAGTTAGGATGACAGAGTCACTTGCTTCCCCTCCTCAGCAAACTGCTGTCATTTTGTTCCTATCTTTCCCTCCCTGCTCTAAAACACAGGCCCCACCATACCAGCTTCCCAGGGCTCTCAAGACCTCCCACGGCACACTCCTTTGCAACTGGTATCAAAGTCTGTTCTGATAAATATATGCAAGGATATCATTTCTGAGTGCTCCCCGTCAGACTTCACTTGATTCTCGCAACAACCCTTTAGGGCAGTCATTCTCAACACCATTCATAAAATGGGGGACTTGAGGTACAGAAAGGTTAAATGAGTTCCCAGGTCCCTAACTCCCAGGCCCAGATTTTCCCAGGGGGCAGTGAGGACACTGTGCCTGCGCTCTGCCTCCTGGCTACATGACATCTGCTGGAAGTCAGCTCACTGTGAAGGGCAGGAAATCACGAGGACCTGGCTCTGGTCCTCTTTCCTTCTGCTCATGAGAGACAGATGGCCATGATAACCAGAATGGAATCGAGCAGAGCAGGCAGTGGATAACTCCCTCAGCCACACTCCTGGGTCCTACCCACAGGATCCAACTCTGAGGGCAGGTCTTCCGCTTCTTTTCCAGGATCCTGCAGGAAATTTAGGATTTGTGGGCCCAGAGAGGAGACTCTGATAGATGTGAGGCAGTGTTGCTGCTGAAAGACAGGCTTCTAAGGGGAGCCTGGGCAACTTTTACCCAGGAGACCTCTGATGAGGTGCCCCCAGATGTCAGACTCTCCCAGTCTCAGAAAACTGCAACAAGCCTCCCCTTAGCAGTCTGTGCCCTTTACTGTCTTGCATTCACCATACATTCCTCCCAGTACACTTTAAAGTGTTTGATGATCCAATTGGCATGAATTATTTTGTTCTGGTTCCACCACATGCATTACGCTTTTGAGGTTATAAGATGTTCATTCTCCTTGGCCTGGTGAAATCGAGACTGTCAGGTCTGTTGACTCCTAGTCTGATGATGCTGTCCTGATTGGGCTTGGCTTCCTCCCAAGGTGAAGAGTATTTCTCAGTTATGCTGCCCATTATGTCTGCCCCTCATTTCAGGTGACTGAGCAAGGGCCTCACCTGCTTGCCTCTCAAGTCAACCCCTGGTGATTCCCGTCAAAGTATATGTGAAGTATGGAAATACCATTGCCGACTCAGGAGAAGGGATAGGCTTGTGTCTGTGGGTCTCCTTGTGACTCCACTGGTCACCCACTGGACTCTCACTAGGCCCAAAGGCTGAATGAGCTGGACTTTGAGAGGACCAAACCTAAGACCTCACAGGTAGCCAACCAATCGATCTAAGTCGAGTAACTGGGCCTGGTTCCATGGTCCTTGATCATGATTGAGCCAGTCAAAGAACAACATTAAATTTAAATAACATAGAAAGTTTTAGTATTAAATATTAAAGTCTACCACCTTGAAAGCTAGCAGAACCTGAGTCAAAAGTAGCATGCAACAGTATGGGAGAGTGTGTAGACTACATTGTGAACTATGGTCCATGCTTAATGGCAAAGCCCCAGGATGCGTTTATCAATTGCAATGAATGTGCCACACTAATGAAGGATGTTTATGTGGGAGGGTGTGGGGTGTGTGGGGGATGTGGGGGGTGGGGCATATAGGAATCCCTATATTTTTTGTGTAACATTTATGTAATCTAAGTATCTTTTAAAAGATAAAAAAAATTATAAAAAAAAAAAAATAAAGTAGCATGCAACAAGACCTTTACTCGCTTCTATTGCCTGCTCAATCTGAAATAAGGTTTTTCAGAGCCACCCATAAGTCAAGGCAGAGGCCGAGACTCTCATTTCCTGCCATGAGGATCCCTAGTACTGCATGGCAGGGTGGCTGTACGGTCTTCTCCACTTGAGCAAGAGGCTTCTTATGCTTCTTCCAATCTAATTCCCATGACAATTGGCTGGGATGGTTGAGGCTGTGGGGCTGGAGTTAAATCCAGAACTGAAAGGCCAGCACCCATTCCTCCTACCCCCCAAGCCCAAGGCTGTGATGATACAGCTTCATACTTCTTGGCATGTCTGAAGACTCTGGGGACTTTCAACACAGTTGTTCTAGTGACCAGTGGGCTAAGCAATTCTATTTTTTTTTTTTTAAAGATTTTTTATTTATTTATTCATTTATCCCCCCCTTGCTGCCCGTGCTCGCTGGGTCAGCCAACCACGCCGTGCGGGCGGGCTTGCCTTCACCAGGAGACCCCGGGAACCGAACCCGGGGCCTCCCATATGGTAAACGGGAGCCCTACTGACTGAGCCACAGCTGCTTCCCAGCAATTCTATTCACATATTTTGTGGCAGCAATTCCCCACCCCTTCCTCCATCACAACACACATAACACATAGCATTCCCATGCATGAACCACTCCCACGGGCATGCCAATTCCAGACACTCAGACTGGAAGGCCACTCCTCTCTTTCCCACTCACAAAAGTATGGAAGAATGAAAGGGAGTGAATAGTGAGTGATGTTATTATAGGAATAACCCCAAATCACCTCAAATTTATTTTTTCAGAGGGAAACTCTGGCAAACTTTGGACTATTATGGGTAGAAAGGACCCATACCCCCTTCACAGCCTGTCAGGACACACGAGAGCACTAAAACAACATCATTTGAGAACTGCTGCTTCATAGCAGGGGACATTTCCAGCCTTGAGGTTGAGCCTGTCTCAGGCTCAAGCAGGAGGCCAGAGCTGAGCTGAGGGCAGAGTACAAGATTATTGTCACTCTGAATTCAAAATGTAGAGAGATGTAGCTTCGAGTGACACACTGAGATTGCTGAGAATCTCTAGGTCCCTATTTATTCATAGAAAAGCCAACCACAGTCCTGAGAGCTGCTCGGTGACTTAGGGACTCAGAGTTTGGAAATATATCTCTAGGGGTTGATGTTCTGAGGTGACTGGGCACTTCCAGACATCAGTGCCAGTGACACCCAGACAACACATCTCTCTAGGCTCCCATTTTTCTGTAAGCTAGACACTCTTTCAACAAAGCCAAGTTTCCAATTTCCTGACTGTTTGAGCTGGTAAGCACTATTTATTTATTTATTTATTTATTTATTTAATACCTACGACTGGTCAAAGAGGGCATGATGCCACCTACCACAATACACATAGCCTTACCCTTGAGTTAGATTTGACAAAGATGATGACAGACTCCTAATAACCAACATATCTTGGGTGTACTGATGGGCAGGAAGTCGGGTGAGACAATGACTTGCTGCCCTGCTATGCTAATTTGGTGGCCAATTCATAGGAGGTGGCAGCTGATGCTATACTGATAATTTAGAGGGCAGGGGCAGCAGGAAAGTTTTCTAAAAATGGCTTTTATTACAAGGCTTTCCTGAGCTTGGCTATAACCAGGCATTATGTCATTAGGAAAAACTGATGCCACTCAATAGAGAAAAAGAAATCTGTTCCCAAAGCAGAGGCTCTCTGAAAGCTATTAGCTGTCTCCTGGAAATCACAACATTGAAGATTTCACAGCAACAGCATCAACACATTGTAAAGAAGCATGAGGAGCTGTTTGACTCTCTGCCTTCTTTGTTAGTCATTCCTTTAGTAGGGGGTAGTAGGGGAGGAGAGGAAAGATGGCAAGTTTTTAAAAAATTATTATTCATTCACACTTTATAAAGCAAAGCATAACCCTGACATTTAAAAATAGCATCTCTCTAGTCACCAGCAAATTTGGAGGCTATCATTTTTTCCTCCCAAGGGCAGAGAGCTTGGTTATCCGAGTACAGATTATCCCTGAATCCCCGAGGGCAGCCAACTCTTTCAGCCTTTCATTCTTTGGCTGCATCAATTTTGGCCACAGAAACAGTCTGTTTGCCTTTCCAGTAGCCCCATGGAGGGTTGCTGAAGTACACCAGGGCAGCAAGGAAGAGGTGAGTGGAAGGAGAGGTCTGAATTCCCTGCTCCAGACTGTTCCCAGAGTCAGCCTTTCCCTTTCTCTTCGTCTATTGTTAGTAATCTCTGCATGTCACCGAGGCTTGGATGCAGCCACAGCTAGGAGAGAGGCGCTATCTTGGTTCTGGATTCTCTCTCACAAATACCTGAGACTCAGATAATCAAGAGTTGACAACACACAAGATGGATGGTCAAGGTGTTTTCCCGCTACCTGGTAAACAACAACAACAAGAGCAACAACAATAATAATATAATAATAAACAAACGATCAGAAAGTTGAACCCATCTGTTTCCACTCACGTTCATGGTTCCATTGATCTCTGCCACAGATTCGTCATCTGTAGGGAACTGGTAGATCTGGACCCCATTGCTGACCAGCTCGCTGGTAATTTTGATTTTGAACTTGGTCAGCTCACTCTTAGAAATGGCATCTGATTTGGCAATGATGGGGATGATGTTCACCTAGGGAAGGGAAGAGCAAAGCGGGATCCTTGTTGGTAACCTGCAACTGAGAGCAATGTGACCTAGGACTTCCACCAGCTGCCAGAGGGAACGGCTCAACCCAGTTATCTAGAACTGGGCCACCCCCATAGCCAAATAACACTACAATAAAAGAAAAGCAGGTTTTTACTATGTGCTGGGCATGGAACTAAGCACTTCCCACGGATTAATGTAATTAATCCTGACAACATCCCTCCCAGGAAGTATGATTTCTACTATTTTACCCAGGAGAAATTGAGGGATAGAGAGGTATAGTAACAGGTAAGTAGCAGACCTGGGATTCAAATCCAGGTTTAGCCCTATTTCTAAACCCATAGTCTTCACCACGATGATCTCCCTACCAGCTCAGATCCAAATTGATGCACTGTGGCAAGATTATCAAGATCACTGCTTGGGTGATATGAAGCAGAAAGAAGACAGCTGGGAACCTGCGGTTGACATGGCAAGAAGTGGCTGCTCCTTGCTAACAGTCAACTGTCCCAACCTGTCCAGTCCCAGCTGGCCCTAGCTGGGATCTGGACCCCCATGGGAGATGGCAGGGAAGGGCAGCAGCAGCAGGGCTCAGGGAGGGAGGGTGCCCACCAGGCTCTCCTTTTGGCACCAGACACAGATGAGCCAACTCTATTAGGTAAAGGAGACTCTCTGTTACCAATGTGATCTGACATGACACAAAAAAGTTACACTGTCTGAGTGGTGTAATTAATTTCTAGGTAAAAAAAGCAGATATAAATGCCCAATTTCAGAGAGCAGGAGAAAGGTCTGGTGCGGTCCCAAAGTTCCACCCACCTGAACCCTGGTCCTTGAAATCTCTCCAAAAGAGGACAAGCTTTTTACTGCCAGAAGGTAAAGAAGCGTGCAATGCACACACCCTTGTAAGACCAAGCACACCCAAGCTCAGGCACACATGGAGAGCACAGTCATTCTCGCAGGAGTCAGGCTCTGCCTCCTTCACACTTTGGCTTAGGAATGACTCTATAGGCTGATGGCACACTGGGCTTCACGTGCCAGGTTAAGGAAATATTGGACCTTAGAGGGACCTCCCCTGGAATCTTCCTTGGGGTGGGTGCTGGGGAACCGAAGCCCTTGCCAAGGTGGAACAGCTGGCAGAGACAATTCTCCTAGTCGCTTTCCACCATGTCTCCATCTGCACACCACAAGCATACATCAAAGGCGGCCTACTAAACCCAGCTCACCCACCAGGCCATGGTCTGCATGGCTCACTGCATGGCTCACTGCTGTCCCATACAGGACATGCAGGGCTTGGCAACATTTCAGGAGCAGCCTCTTCCACATGGGCAGTGAGCTCACAGCTGTGAAAAATGAAAAATTGCTCCTCTTTTCATTATAGCTGAAATGCAGTTTTTACAGAAGTTGGGCCACTAAATCATGGCATATAAATTCAATTTTTTTTTGGCTAAACTGAAATATCTTGGAGTTAAAGAGACCTAGGCCCAAATCCCAGGCTCACTACAAGTTGTCTGACTTTGAGCCAGATATTTGACCTCTCCATGCCTCAGTTTCCTCAAATGCAAAATGGGAGTAATAATAGGGAATAATAATAATAATATACACCACACTGGGTTGTTGGGAGGATGAAAAGAAATAATGCACAGAAAGTATCCATCACAGTACTTGGCACATACTAAATGTTAGTAGAAAATGTTCACATACCCATAATTAGGCTTTTTTAAAGTATCCAATTTTTTTGTCCAGCAAACAATCCTTCAACACGAAGAATCATTGCCTAATTTATATATGGTGCAGGATTTGCATTTTTCAGTTTCTTTTAAAACAGGACATTTCCGAGTCCCACAGCCATCTCTCTTGGGCACGGGGGCAATACAGTGTGGTGCGGTGGATCTGGGTTTGAATCTAGGCTCTGCCAGTAGCACACACTATACAACTCCAGGCAAGTCACTTAAGTTCTCAGAACTCAGTTTTCTCCTCTGTAAAACGTGGATAACGATAGTGCTTACCTCACGGGGTCGTTGAGAGGATTCACTGAAATTCCATGAGGTATTTAGCCCAGTGGTGGTGTACAATGGGGCTTTAACAAATGCCAGCTGCTATTCTAAAAATTCTTATTGATAATGAGAATAATAACTTTCAAAGTCAAGTTTGCAGCTTTGATTCTAGAACAAACCATTTACTATTTGGACAATGAAAAAAAAAAAACCAAAAAATAACAAACACTTTACTATTGCCTAGCCTCTACCCCTGGACTTGGACGCTACCTTGGTTGCATACTCCCTTAGTCCCCAGAGGGATCAGGGCAAAAAGACATCTCAGGGCAAACCCATCCCCAAGAATGGACACACCTGTGACGAGGCATAAGCTGCAGGAGCTGGATCACTAGCATTGCCTTTACAGGGAATGCTGGAGAGAGTGTGGGTGCCACAAAACCTCTCCTGGAATTTGGCATCTATTTTGCCCAAGATCAGTAAGAGGGAGTCCAGCTGGCCCAGCCTCCCACCTGCATCTGTTCCTGCCTCCATACCTTACTGTCCAGCTTCTTCATCGTCACTAGGTCCAGGGACTTCAGGGAATGGCCCGTGGGGGCAATGAAGTACAAGCAGGCATGGATGCGGGAGTCGTGGTAGGTGTGCAGCACTCGGCGGATCTTCAGCTCCTCCTGCAGGTAGGCCTCGAACTGGGTGTCGATGAATTCCACAATGGGCTTGTAGCTAAAAGGGAGAGGAGGGAAATGGCCGGACCACCTCAAGAACCCGCCTTGTGATACTGTCCCTTTTCGAAGCTTGTGTCCTCTGGAATCTGGCTCTCCCCGACCCAGCTGCGTTTCCCATCTCCCCTCAGTGGGGCCCCAATCCTGTCAGGCTGGCCACAAAATTGGTTCCCACACAAGCCCATTTCTCTTGCCTCATCCCAAGCCTGCCCTCCCAGACCTCAGGGCTCAGCGTAACGCCCCTGCTCCACACGGCTTTTCCCAATTATTCCAGAAATCCCTTCTATGACACAGGGACATCAAGAAATATGGTATTGGATGGCTGTCTGTTGCTTCACAAGGATTAGTCTTCTCTCAAAATACACAGTTTCCTCCTGAAGGGTAGGGACTGTGAAGGGGCACTTCCCTACCCCCACAGTGTACCCAACACAGTGGCGGTACAGATCACTGGTGGTATCTATAGATTTTCCTGTCTCCTTGTTGGATGATAAACTCCTCCAGGCTGGCCCCATGTCTTTACTTCCCATTTCTCCCCCACAGTGCCTAGTATGGGAGCTGGGGATGCAGTGGTGGTCAAAACCTCTCTTTTGACCTCCTGCTGGAGAATCTGGGGTTTGCCCAGTCTCGCTGGGTTTAGGGGAGCATCCCACCTGGCTCTTAATGTCCACATAATTTTCCAGTCCTCCTTTCCTCCAAAGTTGTGACTTTAAAATCATGGTCTCCAAGTCCTGCTAGGGCTGCTTCCTTTTTTTTTTTTTAAACCAAGGAATGCTCTTTATTGAATACATTAATTAATAACAAAAAAGCTTTGAAAGCAAATACTTTACAGAATAAGTTTTTGAAGCTTTGACATTTCAAGTTCTCTTTAAAGTATAAGGGTTTTAGTAAAACAGCCAAGAGAGAAAGAAGACTTTTTGACATTCAACAGGTATTTGCAGTATTTTTAAGCTAATCAATTAAACTTCCCTGTCCACAGCATGTTTATCTTAGTTGCTTTAGGCCAGCTATAAGACTTTATAAAATACTATAAATGCATGATAATGACACTCAGGAGAGAAGATAAGGAAATACTTACCATTGAACTTCAGAGTATATTTATATAATTCCCTAAATTCTGGGTCATCTTGGCAAAAGGAGTGCCTTGAGCTATCATTACATTTGTTTAAGAGGTAATGGAGGCAGAGATGTCAATAAATTATTATTGCTAAAATAGCTAGAATTCTTATTAATTTATCAAGTTGAGTTACTTTCCAGGAAAGGATCTTGCAAACCCTTTTCTTGGAAAATTAATGAATCAAAAGCTGACTTTTTAAAATGTTTTTTTTTTTTTAAAAAAAAACTTTTTTATTTTCAAATAATTTCAAACTTACAGAACAGTTGCATAAAGAGTACAAACCCCATACAGAGAACTCCAACATCCCCCCATTCCCCCAGATGCTCAGATCCACCAATTTTAACATTTTGTCACATCTGATATATAATATCTCTCTCCATTTATCTTTTCCATTTGCTGAACATTTGAGGGCAGGTTATATATGTCATGCTCTCTGAACACTTAATAACTGCCATGTTCATTTCCTAAGGACAAAGATATTCACATATGTAATCCACCTAAAATGCAGTTATCAGGTTCAAGAAATTTAACATTGACATAAAGCTTACAGTCTGTGTTCCCAATTTTTTCTATGTCCCAATAATGGCCCTTTGAGCCTTTTCCCCTCCCTTACTAGATCTTGTCCAGGGTCATATAATCATATATTGCATTTATCTCTTATTGTCTCTTTAGTTGTGCTTTCTTTCTTTTTAACCATGGAAACATACATACAGCATAAACTTTCCCATCTCAACCACTCCCAAGCATGCCACTCAAATCACATTCACAATGGTACGGTTCCCTCACCAGCACCCATTACTAAAACTTTCCTATTTCCCTACAGAAATCCTATACCCGTTATTCATTAAACTCCCCATTCCCCCCCACCCCGCCCTGGCAACCTGTACTCTGCTTTCTGTGAGCTTGCATAGTCTCTGATCTTTTCTTTGTAGTTACCATTGGGCTTAAATTGAACACTGCCAGGGCCTTTTTTTTTTTTTTTTTTTTAGATACTGGGGCCAGGAATTGAACCTGGTGCCTCCTATGTGGGAAGCCAGCACTCATTCACTGAGCTACACTGGCATCCCCCGAGTTGGTTTTTGTTGTTTGATTTTAGGAGGTACTGGGGATCAAACCCGGGACCTCATACATGGGAAGCAGGTGCACAACCTATATCTGCTTCCCTGCCAGGGCTTCTTCTTTTTTTTTTTTTTTAAACAATTTATTGAAATATATCATTCATACATGAACATACATAAACTATAAGTGTTCAGTAAACATCGTGATCTTACAAAAAAAAATGCATAACATCACACAGGGCTCCCATACATCACTCCCCCACAAACATCCTGCATTGTTGTGAAACATTTGCTAACAAATCACAAAAGAGCATCATCAAAGTATTACTACTAACTATAGTCCGAATCTTCCTCCCCTATACAATTTTTTTTAAGGATTTATTTATTTATTTACTTTTATCCATTTTTACCACCCGACCCCCACCGTTTTTGCTGTTTCTGTGTCCATTCACTGGGCAACTCTCTGTGTCCATTTCCTGCCCTCTCTTCTCATCCTTCTCCTCCTGTCTTCACTGGGATTCAATCCTCGGAACCTCTGATGTGGGAGAGAGACATCCTACTACCACCTGCGTCACCTTAGTCCCTGGTTTTCCGGTGCATTTCGTCTTGGCTCTCCCCTGTGTCACTCTCGTTAAAGTCATCATCTTGCTACCTGGCTTGCAGGGCCTGGTGACGCACCCACGGGCGGGGACTGGTGGCCCATGTGCCTTATATATATATATATATATATTTAATTTTTACTAGGAGGTCCCAGGAATCGAACCGAGGTCCTTCCATATGGGAGACAGACGCCCAACCACCCGAGCCACATTCGTCCCCCTGCTATATCTCTTAAGGTTGACCAAAGATACCCAAAGTTACAGTCTTTTCCCATACAGGATGATCATATAATAAATCAGGTTTAGTTTATCACCAGCATTCTAAAAACCAGACCTAGGGAGAAAAACTAGGTATGGGGACACGTGCATGGTTTCTAATATAGCGAATGTTTAGCCTACGCTGATTATCACAAAATCAGGACAGCTAGAATATTCGCATCCTGCCAGGGCTTCTTAAACAATAGTGGGCCCTCTACTCTTCCCTGTCCCGTTCTCCTCTGAGAAGCTCCCCTCTCTCCCTGCTCCCCATTCCATCCTGAGCCATTCCTGCCACCCTTACAGTCTCTTTCTGCTCTAACTAGGTCAGCTTAGCTCAGCTCTGCTTCTGTTCTCATCTCCCAGTCTATCCACTGCCTCTAGATCTGAAGGGCTTCTTTCCTTAAGGGTAGACGTTTGTTATCTAGGCCCTAGGCAGTGAGTTTTCAGGTACCACTGCCAGAAAGGAACATGATCCAAGGAGGAGCTGGGCCCAGCGAATGACTCACTCCCTGCAGCAGCCCCCAACTCGAGCCTCTTTTGAAAGATCCCCCTAGAAGAAAAGGGGAAAATGGCACCTTAAAAAAGAATCACAGAATCCTAGAGTCTGAGAGCTGCATACAGAGGAGAGATCCAGGTGCAAGGTATTGCTGGAGCCCCAGAGAAAAATCTAAAAATATAGTCCTTTCTTTCTTCCTTTGATCCCTGAGCAAAACATTGTTCTGAAGGGTAATAGCATCAAAGAACCTCTTGCTTGCAAAAAGTCTTAGAAGATTCCTGAAAAATTATGAATGGGCAGGGGGTCATACCCCTTAGGCTTATCTAATTTTTGGGTGATCGGCTGGTTTGGATTTTCCAGTCATGGCACTGCTTCCTTTTTCTTCTCCATTTCATAATGTATTACTTCATTTTTTTGCTCTCCAAAAGGGATCAAAGGGGAAAGAAAGAAGTGTGCTCTTAGCTTCTTTCTTTCTGAATTTCTAGTGTATACCCTGTCCCTATCTTTCCATCACTCTGGCTCTCAGGGTCCCTGAGGAGGGGCATGGATCACATTAACCAAACCAGCCAAGCAACCCATAGGATTTAGTTTAGACTAATTCTAAATGGGTGCCTGAGTTATCTTTGTTTTATTCGTCTTTGTGTCCTCAGTGTCTAGCATGGTGGCTGGAATATAATAAGCGTTCTGCCTACCACTCTGTGCTTCTCCCTTGTCCCCAAATGGCTCATCTTCCCACAGTGCCCGTCTCTTCTGTCCCCTGCTGTTGCGCGTGCTAGAAACCCTGATCCATGGTAAACAAAACCTCTTATTCCCATGGGCAACATCCTCACAAAATGCTTCCTTCCTCTAAGTGATACTTGACTCCCCATATCCTTCTCAATTGGAAACTTCTTTATCTCCCACACTCAAGTTCCATGGAGAAAGGGAGAGGGCAGCTTTCTTCTATCTCATTGCACCCGTCTCACTCTTATAGCTGCCTTCACCTACAAAATCCAGCTCCAACATATTCTATCCCTCCTCATTATTTCTGTTAATATTTTACCTTTCAGGCCAGGAATTCTTAACCTGGGGTCCATGGCCCTCCAAGGTGTCTATGAATAGGATTCAGAGGATCCATGAAATTGGATAGAAAAAATGACATCTTTTCTACCAATCTGTAACTGAAGTTTAGCAGTACCTTTAATTACAAAAGTAGGCAACACAAACTCAGCACATGAATGCATTACCTTCCCCCAGCATGGGACATGACTTCCAGGGATGAGCCTCCCTGGCACAGAGGGATTCCTACCAAGTACCAACTAGCAATGCAACTGGAAAAAGACCCCAAATAAAAGGGGGAAAAGGTAAAGACAAATGAGTTTACATGGCTAAGAGACTTCAAAGTGAGTCAGGAGGTCATCTCAGAGGTAACGTTTACGCACATCTCAGCAGGATCTCATAGACTTCCAAAGTGGATACTACCCCACATAGTGGGGCTCCTGAGGGCTCTGGAGACACCCAGGTTCTATGGTCAGGTGGGTAGCTCCAGAGTTTGGTGCCTTGCCAGTGGGCCCTACTTTGGAGTTTGTGCTCCTGAGAGTGACAGAGTTGGACTCAGTTATGTCTCCCTGCACATGGCTCATCTGTCCCTTCTATTTATTTATTTATTTTTATTTTTATTTTTTTTCCAAAATATTGATGATCAGTGATGAAAGTCCCTTCTATTTAAACCTATACTTGGTCCTGGAGTTTGTAGGTGTATGTCCAGAGACTTGAGTCTTTGGGCTGTCCATGTGCCAGCTGGACCCAGAACCTCAACGGAGTTGCAACACCTACTCTACAGCTTGTTGGACTCACCCAGGACAAATGGCGGGGAGATGATGATGGACAACGGCTGTCCCAGGGAATGGAGAGAGTCTGCAGCTGCAGGCAGTATAGTCCCATCTATCCTCCCCATGGGATATAAGCCCCCTTTCAATTGGAAGTGGAGTGGACATCACCATCCCAGAATCCTTGGGATTGGGAGAAGAGCTATGGACTAGAGTGGACTTACTGGTATTCTACTATAGACATGGAAAAAATTACAACATTGATGTGGAGCCTCTGGGGGCAGGGAGAGGGAAAGATACTTACTGTAATACGGGGCTTTTTCAGGACTTGGGAATCGCCCTGAGTGACGTTGCAATGACAGATATAGGCCATTTTATATAATCACATAACATGCAGAACTGTGTGGCAGAGAGTGTAGACTACAATGTGAACTACGGTCCATGCTTAATGGCAAAGCCCCAGGATGTGTTTATAAACTGCAGTGAATATGCCACACTAATGAAGGATGTTTATGTGGGAGGGTGTAGGAGGTGTGGCAAGTGGGGAATATAGGAATCCCTATATTTTTTGTAAAATTTATGTAATCTAATTATCTTTTTAAAAAAAGATGATATGATCCTAAAAAAAAGTAGGCAACATCTACAGTAATATTAGCAGTACCTGGGGTTTTGTAACCAATAAAAAATCACTGATATTTGCATTTCCTCTTACAGTTGTGCAAATATCTCAAAATAGCATTTATACTCATTACAACTTCTAATTCTCAAGTTCTATAATTATTAGACCTGCATATAGATCTTGTTTTTTCAGGAATTAATAAAGAAGTATACAGATTACTCAATCAACATTTTAAAATATTTTGATAACTGTATTTTAGTATAGTTGGCATATTTTAGGCATTTACAAATGTTACTCTGGGAATGAGCCTATAGGCATTTAGATTGCTAAAGGGGTCAATGGCACAAAACAAGATTAAGAACCCCTGGTCTTGACACCACTTCTTATTCATTGGTATGTACTATTACGACTATAAAATAGGGTAATGGGGCCTATATTTTCGATGTAACATTTATATAATCTAAAGTTTCTTTTTAAAACAAAGAAAAAGAATTGGGTAATGGGGCAAAAGTGATTGGGGATTAAGCTACTTTACATACAGTGATTAAGGAAGGCTTCTCCGGGGACATAACATTTGAGCTGCAAGACTGAGAATGAGAGAGCAACGGAGACATCTGGAAGAAGAGCCTCCCAGATAGAGGGAATAACAAAAGTAATGGTCCTGAGGCAGAAATGAGCATGACGCATGACAAGTTTGAGCCATAGGAAGAAGGCCAGGGGGTTAGGACTTAGTGAATGAAGAATCGGAAGAGATGAAGTGAACAAGGTAGCAGGGGCTAGACCATGTAGGTTCTCATGGATAGGGAGTTTTTACAGTGAATAGAGTCTTCCGTTCCACAGTTTTCTCTAATATGATAATGTGGGTTGCTAAGAAGTCTGTGGCTTTATGTATGTTTATTTTGAAACTGGACACCTTAGTGAACTATTATTCATGAGAATTGCTTTTCAGCTGATTACCTTGGGGTCCCCAGACAGCTACACCATAGAAAAATAGTCAATTGCCATCTTTCTTGATAACGTTGGCATTATCCTTCCCCACCCCCCACCTTTTGTTAGGAGATACCGGGGATTCAACCCAGGATCTCATACATGCGAAGCAGGCGCTCAACCACTGAGCAACACCTGCTCTGCAACATTATCCCTTCTTGTAACACTGCTTTCTCACTTCACTGACACCATCTCCTACCTCTCTGACTGTTTTTTCTCGCTCTTCACACTAAAGTCTTGGCCTGTCCCTGAGGTCCCATCCTGGACCGCCTTCTATTGTTTTTCTACCCATGACATACACGTTATCCCTGGGTGGTCTCACCCACCCCCTGTGGCCCCATTTATTCCTATTTTCCTATCACATTTCCTAGACACCTGGAAGTCATCTTAGCCTCCTTCCTCTCCCTCATGCACCTTTGTGCAAACCCAACTCTCAGAGGCACCCCCCACTGGAAATCTACAAGGTTTGGTCATGGAGACTATACTCGAACGCAACCCTGCCAGGCACCAAAATCCAGTCACCATAAGATCAGGTCTACTAGAACAGTGCCAAAAGTAACAACAGAGCGACACCAGCTATTTTACTCCAATACCCTTCCAGTTATCTCATCATTCCTCTATACACATCCCTCCACAGGCTCATCCTCCTGCCAGTCTCCTCCCTCAAAAACACTTCCAGTGTGCCCTCTGAAACACTTGCGCCACTGATAAACACTGATAAACAAGATTGCCTACATCTTTGCAACTCAAAGTGTGGTCCATGGGCCAGCAGCATCAGCATCACCTGAAAGCTTCTTAGAAATGCAGACTCTCCAGTCCCTAACCCAGACCAAAAGGACCAGATCTGCATTATTACAAGAGTCTCAATGACTTGTCTTCACAGTAAAGTTTGAGCAGTGCTGGCCTGCATCATCTGCCTCGTCACAAAACGTGCCTACTACCTCTTTGCCTTAATCAAAAGCTAATTCTCTCCTGAGGACACTACTACCCTGAGGAGACCATTACCCTCTCCAGAGTAGGCTTCTCATTCTCCTAAAACCTGAGTACCTTGGGGGTCAGTTGAGATGGACATTTGCCTAGCTCCTCCGTGTCACTTCTCAACCACTACTCCCCCATTTCTGGGTCAATACCTTTCTTCATTTGACACCTATTCCATCCTCTCCTGGTGGCACCTGGATCACAGTCTCTTTCCCCATTCTGGATGGTTGCAATGTGCTTGGAGAAGCCTATCAACATTCTGCTTCTTTATGCCTTGATTGCCTCAACCTCAGCAACCTTCAGCTCCATCCACTTCAGCCACCTACACACCTTATCATTAGCCAGACCAGCTCCACCCAAGAAATCCCAACACCCCACTCTCTGACCATGGCTTTACGTCTTTCCAGCTCTCTTATGCCTTCAATCCTTTTAAACCTGATCTTTCACCTCACAGAGTCCTCTGGTGCCCTGAACACTACATTATCTCACAGGTTATCAGCCCCTTCCTGGCCTCATCTCCTTCTCTGCCCAGGCTAAACCCCATGGTTGATCGTCTAAATCACTCTTTTATCAACACCCTCATCTCCAATGTACATCTGTCCTTCCACTTGACTTGCCCAGTAAAATCTCTGCCCAGGGTAAATTCCAAGATCTGCTTTCTCTGCTCCTACACCACTACTGCTGAAGTTGGCTGGAAGCTATCACAAAATTATGGGTCTTAACACCACTACAAATTCACAGCTTCCAACTTCCTAAGGGCCTTTGAAGCCATGTGACGATCCCTTTACTTGGTCTTGATGGGCTCCCTTCCCATTATCCTCTTTTACCAGTCCAAGCTTTCACCACTTCCCTCAAGCCTCGCCAAAACTTATCCATGACCCCCTCACTCTCACAAGATGGTCTTACCTCCTACTTTACCAACAAAACTGAGGCCACCAGGCTCACACCACCTCAACTTTCTGCCTCACTCCTTGCCTTCTAAAAATGAACCAACTTACCCCTGTTTCCCTCTAGTCTCTGAGAATGAGAAATCCCTCACCCTGTTCAAGGTCCATAGCCCCTTGTCCACTTGATCCCATCCCATCCAGTTTTTGAGGGGAACTTTCTTCATCTGTCATCTCCTCATCGCCTACTCTTTCCCCTCAACCATTAAGCATGCTTATGTCTTCCCTCATCTCAAAAAACAGATCTCCCCTTAACCCAATCCTCCTCAGCCACATATTTCTCCCCAAATACTGTCCTATATCTTTTCTCTCCTGCACTTGGCACAGGGTCTGACATATAAAAAGTGTTCAATAAATATTTAACTGATGGATGAAGATTTCTTGAAAGAATAATCCACTCAATTATTTTTTTCACTTCTCATTCACTCCTTAAAACATTGTAGGGTGTTTTCTAGCCACACCAGCATCCTAGTTAACACATTCAATGGATACTTTTTGTTTTGAACAGTGAAAACCTAGAAGTCTTCTCTCTATTTTATTTTTCCTCCAATGTATATTTCATTCATTCATTCATTCATTCATTCCACACATGTGTATTGAGTACCCATTGTAAGCCAATTTGCTAACTTGTACTCATCCTACAAGACTTCAAGACATAGCCTTTCCTAATCACCTGCTCTCCTCTCTCAGCAACCTCCACATTATACCTCCACCACCAGGCTTGGTCAATTGCTACCCTTGCTGTTCCCACAGCTGCTCCACTACATATCTCTGCTACTGCACATACCACATTAGGCAGAATTTGTGTACATATTTGTGCCCTCCTCTAAGGTGCGAGCTCCGTAAGTAGAGACTGTGCCTTATTTCTTAGTAGTCCTGGCACACACTAAACATTTAATATTTTATAAACTGAACTGAATCCCTTCACACCAATTTGGTTACTAAGTCTTGCAGATTCTTGCTTTCAGATCTGCCCCCTCTTCTTAATCCTCACAGCTTCTGCTCCTGTTCAAGCCCTCATCATCATGCCCATCTTCAAGAGTTACCTCTGACCCTGTTGTCACCCTCTAGACATTGCCTTATCTCTCTTTTTCCCAGCTCAAACTTCTTAAATGAGCAGTCTATTTCCACTTCATCTGCTTCCTTTTTCAAAACTTCATTCTTTTCCATTTATTTTTAATTATGCAAGCAATACATGTGCATATTCTCCTCTCCTCAGAGGTAATCACTATTGTCAGTTTGTTGACTGTTCTTCCAGGTGGTTTCCTATGCGTTGATATACATAAGTAGAGAGATAGAAATGTTTGTTTTTTTTTTATTGAGAGAGGGTGAGGATTTACGCAACTGGCATCATGATCTATGTATCATTCTGCAACTTCTTTTTCACCTAACAACATGTCCTGGAAATCTATCCATATGAATACATAGTGTGCTATCTCATTCTTTTTAACTGACAAATACGAATTCATGGCATGATTGTATCACAGTTCATTTAATTCCTCTATTGATAGAAATTTAGATTGCTAAAAAAAATTTTTTTTCAACAACCAATGCTGTAGTGAACATCCTTTCTGCATGCTTCCTCATTAATATGTGCATTTGTTGCTCTAGGCTGTGTACTCAAAAGTGGAACTTCTGAGCCATAAGGTATTCACATTTTAAATTTTAATAGATACTGCCAAATTTGCCCTAAAAAAACTGTATCAATTTACACTCTTGCTAACATGAATGATATTACCTGGTGTTAGTGGATATTATACTACCTTTTATTTTTTGCAAAACTGATGGATAAAAAAATGTTTTATTGTTTCATTTTGCATTTCCCAAATTACTGGTGAAGTTGAACGAGCATTGTTTCATGTGTTGATTGGCCATTTAAATTTCCCCTTCTGCTAATTACCTGTATTTCTCATTGAATTGTAGAAGCTCTTTTTACATTTTAGAAAAATCTTTTGTCTGTTCTATAGGTTGCAAATACTTTCTCCCCATCTGCAGCTTGTTTTCCTTTTGTTTATGGTATCTTTCAATATGCAAAGGTGTTTTTATTTTAATGAATTTAAATCTTTTCCTGTGTGAGTTTTGGATTGAATTAGAAAAACCTTCTTGACCCCCAAAGTTATAAAAATATTCTCCTTTTTTCTCATTGTATTTTTATAATTTACTTTTAATCCAACTGGAATTTATTTTTGTAAATTTTGTTTGTGTGAGAGAATCTCTTTTTTTGGGTATCCTAAATGGCTAATTTTCCCAGCATCATTTCTTGAATAGTCCATTCTTTCTCTGTTAACTTACATATGCTAAATCTCCCTGTAAACATGAATCCAATCCTGAATTCATTTTTCTGTTCTTTTTTTTTTTTTTTTTTTTTTTAAGGAGGTACTGGGGATTGAAGCCAAGACCTTGTACATGGGAAGCAGGCGCTCAACCACTGAGCTACATCTGCTCCCCACTTTTCTGTTCTTTTTGCTATTCTGGTACCTTTACTTTTTTACCTCCTATTCATTCAGCCATGATAGCAATCTCACTTCTCCTACTATTCCCATGAAATTATTATAACATTATGCCTAATGTTGCCAAACCCAATAGAAATTTTTTGGTTCTTATCTTTCTGGACGCTATTTATTATTCCTTTCCTTACGCTACATGATACAACCCTCTCTTGATTCTTCTACCAATAAATATCATGTTCATAAGACTATCTTCTATTTATTTGGAAGTTATTCTGTGCCAGGCCTCACTCTAAGCATTTCTGATGCCATGCATGTCAAGGATGCCTCACAACCCTCTAATAGGTATTATTTTTAGGAACACTTTTTTTTTTCCCCACCGGGAGGTCCCGGGGGATCGAACCCGGGTCCCTCCATATGGGAGACAGACACCCAACCATTTGAGCCACTTCCATCGCCCAGTAATAGGTATTATTTTTTATCATCATCCCCAGTTGACAGGTGAGAAAACTATGGCACAGAGAACTGAAGCATCTTGCCCAAGGCCACTGGGCTAATAAATGGCAAGATAGGATATAAACCCAGTTCTGTCTGAGACCGAAACCTAAATTCTTAGGCACTCCCTCTCACCAGCCTGTCCTTCTCAGACTCCCTCTTGGGTTTCTTTTTCTCCAGCATCCTTTAGGTAGTGCATTTCCCCAGGATCTGGTCTTAGTGGCACCACTTTTGGTTTACACAAGCCCTCTGGGTAAAGCAGGGCACTCCAATGCCCTGTTTCAATGCAGTTGTACTTACATACTTATGTCAAAAGGCTCTGTCGGCGTGTAGAAGGCACTGCTTTTTATTACAGACCCCTGGAGTCTACTCCACCCCTGCTCCTCAGCCCAATTTCAAGAAGACTTTTCATTTCTACTTATTTGGGTTTGTATTTGATCTTTTGAGTATGCATCACATGTACAACCAGGAAAAAAACAATAAGGATATTTTAAAAACATAGTGCAAGCCATTTTCCAATGTCAGATGTGTTGAATGTAGGTTACTGAAAGAACTGTGAGAAACTTAATTGAGGATTTTCTGAGCAATCTGCAGCTGAGAATAAGCCCAAATATCCGCTTTCCCTAGGGTCTAATTTATTCTAAACCAAACGAGGTTAGCACAATAAGTAAAATAAAACGCAGAGGGGTCCTTCTTCTAGAATTCCAAAAGAAAATGGAATTCAGTTCAATTCTTTAAAGGTTAAGTATATTTATTCATTATAAGGAAATATATATAAATGTTATAACTTTGAGGGAGAAATAGGAGAACCCAAGATACAGACAATCTAAGAAGTGAGAGAATCCTCCAAGGATGAGCAGACATTTTGCTCAGATTGATGGCAATCTCTTTCTGACATGAGCACGTGTGTTAACCATGTGACTCCTGGTTAAATGTGCTGTGACTGCTAGATGGGGCTTGACCCCCACCCCATCCCTAACCCCATCTCTGAGATGTGGCCTCATCTCTGAATCACTTCACACAACATTCTCAAACCCCAACTGTCTCTCTTGGTTCTCCTTCTCCTCTCAGATAATTCCTTTTCAGTCTCTTTTCAGGGTACCTTTTCCTCCATCTGCTTACTAAACACCCCAAGGCCTTTTGTATTTAGCCCAGAGCCCTTCTCATCCAACTCTGATCCCTGGGTGACCTTATGTGCTTCCATGGTTGGAATGTACCACTTACACCCCAAACCTCTATTTCTAGCCCAGACCTCCTTCTGACCCCCAAATCTGTATTTTCAACTGCCTACCGCTGAAGGCTAGCATGTATCTAGATTGTTCCCCAGACAGCTCAAACTCAACAATGTCCAAACAGTGCTCATCATTTTAAAACCTGCTTCTCTTTTTCTTTTTAATTGTAATATAATTTCAATTTTTAATTTTCAGTAAGGTTATGTATTTGTTTATGTTGATTAACATTTTGTAGATATTTTTAGAACTGTATGTGATTTGTCCATTTTCTTTTCTTTTTTTTTTTTTTATTTCACATTTAGACTTTTATTATACTGGATCACTATTTTTTTTAAAATATATATTTTAAAAGATGCTTAGATTACATAAATGTTACACAAAAATTACAAGGATTCCCATGTTCCCCACCTCCCACACCTCCCATAACATCCCACATAAACATCTTTCATTAGTGTGGCACATCACCTGCAATGGATATACACATCCTGGGGCTTTGCCATTAAGCATGGACCATAGTTCACATTGGAGACCACACTCTCTCCCACACAGTTCTGCATGTAATATGCTGATGTAACATGACCTATATCAGTCAATGTAATGTCACTCAGGATAATTCCCAAGTCCCGAAAAAGCCCCTGTATTACAACTGCTTTTCCCTTCCCTGCCCCAAAAGTGTCCAGTGGCCACTGGCTCCACCTCACTGTTGTAATTTCTTCCATTGCTTGAATCACCATATGTCTACAACAGAATACCAGTGAGTCCACTCTCGTCCATAACTCTTCCCCCAATCCTGAGGAGTTTGGGATGCTGATGTCCACTCCACCTCCAAGTGAAAGGGGGCTTATATCCCATGGGTACGATGGATGGGATTATCCTCTGCTTCTCTTATATTATGTCTCTTACTGAATGCCACCATCACATGTCCATTCTCCAAAGCCAAAATTCTAGGCCTCAGGCTAGATTCTTCTTTTGCCTTCACAACCCCAAGCCAAGTCTCTACCAAGTCCTGTTGATTTTGTCTACTCAATATTGATCAAATCTGTTTCCTTTTCCCCATCTCAGCACCTATTTTACAGCTTGCCTCAATCTATAGTTCCTTAACTAACTGGTCTCCCTGCTCTTCTGCTCTATCTCCATACTATCCCAAAATAACTTTCTCAAAGGCCAATCAGACAAACAGTGAATAATGTAAGGAATTATTATAAACCATGGGCTATAGTTAATAGTACAATGATAAAAATGTGCTAGCAGTTGTAACGTATGTTCCACACCAATGCAAGGTGTTAATAACAGGGTGGTAGATGGGACTCTTGTATTTTATGCATGATTGTTCTGTAAACCCACAACTTCTCTAATAAAGAAGAAAGAGCCCAATCAGATCAGATCATTCTATTTCTTAAAACCTTCCAATGGCTCCATATTGGCACATTATATAATTTGTTCCATGATCTGGCTCTTCAGCCTCATCTCCCCCTATTTTTCCCCTAGCTCACTGCAAGCTCTAGCCCAGGGCCAGATCCAGGTTTTGTGAAGCCTTAGGTTTATACAATCTGAAGGGCCCTCCAAGAAAAATAATACATTATGACTAAAAATTAGTTACAGGGCCTTGGAAGAGGCCTGTGCAAGTAAGGGCCCTGAAGCTTAACCTTCATTAGCCTCACAGGAACTCTTCCTCTAGTAGTTCCTTAGAACACATCATAATCTTACCAAACTCTTTGCTTTTGTACAAGCAGCCATCTCTGCTTGGAATGCCCCTCCCTCCCTCGCCTTGTCTGTCTGGCAAAGCAATTCATCCTTTAAGAGCTAGCTCAGGTGTCGCCTCTTCTGTGAAGGCTTCCCTGACCTCCCCACATGAATTGACTGTTCTCTGCTTTGTGTTCTCGTTGTAATTTGTCCTTTTCAGAACCTATCACAATGTAAAGAATTATTTGTTTAAAACCAGTCCTCCCTGTGAGTGCCTCAAGGGCAGAGACTTTGTCATTCATTTTTGGATTGTCAGAGCATGGAAGTACCTGGCACAACGTAGGCACTCAATCAGTGCTCACTGAATTGAAGTTGGGAGCCCACCCATGAATATTTGAAAGATACTTTTCTTTTGGTAAAGTGTGTGGAAAAGAACAGTTGCTGTAGACAGGGACCCTGGGTGGGGGCAGGGCTTATGAGGTAACTGCTGCCAGTCCATGCCATTCTGAGAAGAGGTACAGGTTGGACCCTGACATCTGTGGTCTCTCCAAGGCCCCCGTGGTGAGCCCCTCCCTGTGGCCTACCCCACCCCACTGCCTTCCTTACCTGTCCTCCTTGTTGATCTGATCCCCAAAGCCCACAGTGCTAACAATGGTGAGCTTTAGCCCCACGTTGCTTTCTTGGAGGTCATAGGTATTGGATCGGAGCTGGACACCAGGTTGCGTATGGGTGGCTGGCTCCCCCTCGAACTTGGTGTTGAACAGAGTGTCCATGAGGGTTGACTTGCCTAAACCTGTCTCTCCTGTAAAGCAAAAGGATAAATTACAGTCCATCCATACAGTGACTATGTAGCCATTACAAATCAAGTTTTGGGTGCTTATTTATTTTACTTACAGGAAAATTTGCATGATGAAACACTGACTGAAAAGTATATTGACCGATATGTAGTATACAATCTCAATTAAGTGGAAAAAGACTGAAAGGAATGGCACCAACATATTAACAGTAGTTATCTCAGGAGAATGGGATTGTGGTAATTTTCCTTGTGTTCCTCATATACTTCTGTGTTATTTGAAAATTTTACCATGAGTACCCATTATTTTTATAGTCAGGAAAAAAAACACTGCTACAGGCAGTGATGGAGAGCTATCGTTATGCCTTGAAAAAAGACTTGAAGGAAATACAATACACTCTTAAGAGTGGTCATCTTTGGGTGTGGGATTATGTGCGACTTTCATTTCCTTCTTTATGCTTTTCTGTATTTTCTGAATCTTCTACAAGGAACATGCATACTTTTGTAATCAAAATCAAAAGGCTATTTTAAATTTAAAAACAAAAGGACCAGTGGTCCTTTGTCCAACAAATATCACCCCTCCACTCCCTGCCACACCCAGAGAGTGCTCTGTTGATGCCCCGGATATGTGTGCAGACCCTTGGTGCCCTCTTAGCCCCGTCAAGCTTTCTGTGAGACCATTTTTCGCTCATGGGGAGGGAAGTAGCACGTCCCAAATTAATCCTCACCTTGAATTTTCAAACAAACCAGCCACTTGTTTGTTTAACTAACAGACTGCTGGATACTAATAAATTAAGCCATCAGAACTTCAAAAGTGTCAACTTTCACACCAGGGAAAAGTGGGGAAAGGGCTGTGGGTTGCTGGTGAAAGATTTGTTTGGGTGGGAGGGTGGATTCCTCGGAGACCAAAGGATGTCAAGCCACTTCCAGGAGCCAAGTAGTCTTCAGAGAAGAGGGACATCACAAGAAGTCACAAGTTGGAGGGAAGGCACTGAAACGAGGCCATAAGCGGGGCTGGGCACTACAAGCACTTGAAATCTCCACATATCTAGACTGTATTTGGCCCCTACCCCACCCCCAAGTGATCCAGAAATCCCAGATTCAGTAGTTAAGTACCTTGGACTTCCCTTTGAATACATAGGCTCCCCTACTATTCTGCTATCATAGCCCCTCTTCTCTCCTTCCCTCCCCAGCCCTTGAGCTTTAGCTTGTCTTTACAGTAAGGTGTAAGTTTGTGTTGGGCAGACCCTGGCAAATGCTGGCCTGGCAAATCCCCCCTTGTGACAGATGACACACATTTGCCAGCTGGTCCTGGGTTAGCCTTAGAGCTGCACAATGTGTAACCTTGAACGCCCTCCCCCCACTCCCTTGCTCTGGGTGTGTCCTGCTTTGCATTTCCCACTACTCTTTTATCCTGAATCCTGAGCTATGAATGCAGGAGGTGCTTTATAAAAATATCTATCCATGATGAGAGCTTTCTGCGGGTAGAGAGAGACATGAAGGAGGGAGAGAGGAAACAAGGAGAATATTCAATTCTGACTGGCTACCCAGCCCCCGGTCCAATTTCATAGCCAGGTCTGACTAATGTGGTCGCCTGCCAGAGTGCAGGGAAATGGTTCCTCACACAGATCAGGTTTCCAGCCAGGGTCTGCTATACCCATTAGCCACAAAGACTCTCCAAGAAGAGGCCCCCTTTTCCTCCCCGAAGGAACAGGAATTATCTGGATCCCAAGAAAATTTGGTGAGGTGGGCCCTTTGCCATGGGAGGTGGCTGACCAGGCCAAGCAGCAGAATATATCACCCTCCCCTCTGCCCCTCCTCACCTCCACCTCCTCTACCCGCATCCAAAGGGGGTGTGTGTGGGCAGCGCCACTGTTAATGGGGCCAGCTCCCAAAGGTGGCTCCCTCATCCTAACTCACCTGCCCTCTGGGTATTGAGGTTCAAGCTACATTTGAACTTACCTTTGTATGTGCCTATTAATTTTCCAGGTGCATCCCCATCTCCCACCCCCATCTGTGCCATGAACTCCTTGGTGAATACCTGCAACTACTTGAGAGGGTGGGACCTGTCTCCCCAGCACCCAGAGCTGGTTCCCTGGTTCCTAAAGAACCAGCTCTCAGAAAGCAGTGGATGGCAGCATCTCCCTGTACTCCCAAGAGTGCCTAGCACGAGGTTCACACAGAAGACTTCAGGAGCTGTACCACTGAGTGAGGGACCCACCCTGTTTGCACAGCTGGAAAAATGAAGGACAGGGGCCAGGCAGGTCTGGGCAGGGCAGGGCAGGGCAGGGAAGAACAGCAGGGAAAATGACCAGGCAAATGGCTGCCAGCACAAAAGGGCTGTGGAAATTAAATGGCAAATGATTCATGTCTGAAAGAAAAGAACCCATGGGTGTCTAGGGAACCATGAAAAATGCAATATTGGAAGAGGTCTGAAAAACCAAGGAAGCACATCCTCTGGCTATGGAATGCTCTGGTTCCAGTTTTCCATCAGTGTGGAGGCCTGGGGGTGGGTGTGTGGGGGAGGGTGGGGAGGGCTCTCCCTCAATGGCTGGCACAGACCCAGCCTCAGCCTAGGATGCTGTCCTTTCCTGCCAGCCACAGTCCTGGGCCCAGTATTGAGTGTGTGTGTGGGGGGGCAGGGATGAGGAGCTACCTGCGGCCCAAACCGCGGCCTAACTGGAATCAGATTAGTAAATTCCAAACCCCTGCAGGAAGGTGGGGACGTAGCAATTAGATTTGCAGGAAACCTGAGGAGTGGCGAGGGGTCAATTTCTTTCTTTTCCTCCCTAGCCCTCTCAGAACTCCTCACAGTAAGCAGTAGAGTTTCTTAACCCTTTTTAACTCATGCTCCACCACCCAAGGGGATTTCCTCACTTTGCTTTATGTAGATAACATTCTGAAAGCAACAGGTTTTTCAGCCATTTACATTAAAACATATTATACAAAATATGCTTTTGCAAACTGTATTCCCTGGGATAGTTGGATGTCAACCTCCCCTTCCTGGGTTAAAAACAACAACACGTAATACAGGGGCTTTTTCAGGTCTTGGGAATTATCCTGAGTAACATTACAACGACACATATAGGCCATTTTACATCAGCATATAACATGCAGAACTGTGTGGGAGAGAGTGTGGTCTACAATGTGAACTATGGTCCATGCTTAGTGGCAAAGCCCCAGGATGTGTATATCCATTGCAGGTGATGTGCCACACTAATGAAAGATGTTTATGTGGGAGGTTGTGGGAGGTGTGGGAGGTGGGGAACATGGGAATCCCTGTAATTTTTGTGTAACATTTATGTAATCTAAGCATCTTTCAAAATATATATATATATATAACATTTATGTAAGTAAATGCACATATATGCATATATATTTATATATCATTTTACAAATATTGGTTTGTATTGTAAAAAATTTTATTTTTACCCACAATAATAAAAATAATAATAATAATAATAAAAGGCACCCAAATTGGGGAAAACAAAACAAAACAAAAACAACAACACTGTAATAAAGAAAAGCTCAGCCCTTTTCCTCCTTTGTTGTCAATATTTGCATCCCCTGGCACCTCGTACAATGAAGTCCTTGCAAGTAATGAAATGACTAGTCTTAGGCAGGTTATCCCTAAATTACTGTGTGACCTGAGCCAAGGCCTTTCTCCTCTCTGGGCCCGGGTCTCTCTTTCCATAAAATGAAAGGGGTGGAGCAAATAATAATAGTTGTTGTTTATGGAGCACTTACTATTGCCAGGCATTGCTGTAAATACTTTCCAGGCATTTTCTTTATTCCCTACAACAAGCCTGTGAGGTAGAGAGTTCTTACTATTTTTTCCTCCATTCACAGATGGGCTAACCAAACCACTTAACTTGGACCGGATGGCTCAGCCTCTAGGCACCTGACCTTCCTTATCTATAGGAGGAAGTAACTGGTCCCAGGTCACAGACTATTAAGTGGCAGAGTCAGCATTTGGATCCAGGCAACCTGACACTGAAGCTTTTATCAGTATGCTCCAGTGCTTTCCATAGGGGTGATATGGATGTTCATTTAGCCATTCAACAAATACTTACAAAGCCTCTAATGGGAGCCAGGCACTCTTTACAGGATATAGCAATGAACAAGACAGCTGGCAATCCCTCTCACCGAGCTCCCAGTCCCCTGCAGCTAAAGTCTCTTCCAGCTCTGAATGTTGGAATAACCAAGAGCAAGGTCTCTGGGTTCAACAGGAAAATCTCTAAAAGGAAACACTCCAGGAACTCCAGTTAGCCAAGGGAGCCTATGGACAGGGACAAGGTCATACCTGGCTCTGTGACCCCGCCCTCTTTTCCTTCCTGATCTTGCAGAGAGCTGGCAGCCAATGGTGTGCTGGTATGTTGGAACCGGCTCTTCCAAGTTCACAGTCAGTGACATCATGTCGGTATCTTAAAATCAGCTAGGGTGGGAGTTATTACACCATGGAAATAGGCCAAGGTTACAAACCACGGCTATTTTTCTCCCAAGAGCCGGTTGTTATCCACTGACCAGCACACTACTGCTGGCAGCCTGTCTTGGGCAGGTGAGCAGCGCTGCCTTTCCCCAAGACAGAGGGATGAAACATTGACCTCTGACCTTGATAGAATACTAGCTGTCCTTTCCCCTCTTCCTATAATGAACTTCAATCCTGCTTCTCTTGTGTGTGTGAGTGTGTGTTTCCAAGTTCAACAAAGCCCAGTTGTGCTTGGAATCTTGAGCATCTTCAAAGTAAATATTGTCATTATAGCCTTTTGTGCTCCTCACAGGCATTACTGTTGCTGGCACATTCAGAGGGATATGTCTCTTTGGGGCTCTTTTCCAGCAGTGGATAGCAACAAGCCCCAGACCATTTGTCCGGCTAGCTCCAGAGGTTCCTTGGAGGTCTCCTGTCATAGATCTAGGATCATGGGATCCTGACAATTTCCAAAGCTGGGGGATTATTATTATTTTTTTTTTATGGCAGGGGGAACCTCACCCCACTCAGCAATTATTGTCAAATCTAGATTATCTGTTGGAGAGGAGTCATAATATGCTCATGCCCATATGCCTAGCCCTCTAAATAATAACAATAATAACAATAACCGTAAGATAGTTACCATTTATTGGTACCCTTACATAGAAAGTTGGCTCTAGATTCATAAAAATTCTCCCTCTCTCTCAATCTCAGCATGAACAAGTGCACATGCATGCACATTTACACAGGATTCTCACTCTGCTGGGCTTGGGCTTACGATTAGCAGCCTAGCACCAAGGTAAGCGCCAATGTGACAAAAATATCCTAGGTCTCTGTTAATAATCAAAGTTAGTGCTACCATAATTTTACACTTAAAATGCCCTATTAGAACATATCTTTGGAAGAACAGATCCCATGCATAAAAAGAATCTTTCTATATCAGTCATTAAGGGAATAAATCTGATAGTAATGCATAGACAGCGGGCAAGTATGCCCACTGAAAGTATGGTCACTGAAAGCCCTGCAAGGGAAAAGATCACCTTCAGCAGCTAAGCTGTCAACCCCTCGCCAAGTCAGTGACAAGACCCGGCCTCATGGCTGGGCTGAGATTGCAGCCTCAGAGCCACTGCAAACTGCTCATGACCTTGGCCCAAATTGTGGGTTCTTTGAGCAATGACAGGTTTGTGAGCATACCAAGAGAGCAGGATACATGATTTTTTAGGCTTTTTGGACCAGGGATGAGGAATGAAATGAACCCAGTATAAGCTGGTCTATCTGATGGTAGCACCTGGGAGTCTAAGAGGGGAGCTACTAGGGCAGCCATGTCCTAAAACATGACGATTGGGAAAAGAAAAAGAGGGTGTGACTCCTTGGGGGTGACACGGGTCTCTTTCCTGCCCCTTCCCCCTTGGATTTTCTGCCCTGGGCAGTTCAGCAATTCCACCCCAACAGGCACACTCTGAAGCAGCTGTAGCTGCACAAAGTTTGGGTGGGAACTAGAGCAAGGCTTTGCTATTTCCCTCATTCACTTTTTTCTTGGGCACAGCTGTTTCTGGCCCCCCAGAGGAGCCTGTGATCCATCCATCAAATTACCCTGAGAGAGCCATTCTGATTTAAGCAGCTTCCTTCCAAAAGCTTTACTAGCCCACCCAATGGCACTTGAGTGAAATATTCCTTAGATTGGGTCTGTCATGTCACATCTCATCTCAACTTCAGTAGTACAGGTCATACGGAGCTCTGGGAGGGATGCCAAGGCATGTGTTTGTGCTAGAATTTTGCAGCAATCAAATATTATGTGAAATAAGTTGGCCATCAGCTGAAGACTGGAGATCTTGTGAGTTAAACAGAGATTTGGCGGTGCTAATAACGATCGATCTTGATATTGAGTCCCATGACTTATATTTATTTGGTATCTCTCTCCTGAGAGCCCCTAATTATAACTGTGAATAGACTTTTGGCATTGGAAGAGTTAACAGCGTAGGTCTGGACTCCAAGGTCCATGGTGTGTAATTCGGTGAAGCAGGCATTTTCATCTCACAGGTTCCAATGCTGGTGTGTGTGGGTGAGTCATTTAGCCAGTGAGTGAACTTAGCTGATGGACCGTCATCCGTATTTAGAAGTGGCTTTGTTGTTTTCTACTTGTCCTTGAGTGTGTGCAGTGATTCTCCTACAGAAAATGACCTGGAAAAGAGTGCTGGGGAGGGAGGAGAGGAGAAAATAAAGAGTTCAAGAAAATGAATGACCTTAGTGAGGAAACAGAATTTTCCGTTAAAGAGTAAAACAGCCACGTCAGCGGTGGTTCAGGTCTACAATGTGAATGAGACCCTTGTATTCTTTATACAGAAATAAGAAAAGGCAATTAGCAAAAAGGGTTTGAGTGTTCCAACCGGCATGAAAACTGACTTTATTATGGTAGTTATGCAAGCACTAAGGTTCAGAAGGGGGTCCCTGAAAATTTGCAGGTATGCTTTACTACACTGTATGGTGAAAATTATATGCTATGGTTGTGTTTGCAAATTTGGGATTCTGAAGTCCTAAGGAGAGATTCTTAAAGAACGTCAAGGAACTGTTGTCCCTAATATTTGTTTGGTTGGCACTTGACAGTTTCCAAAGTGCTTTCGTGGTCTTGAGAGATTGCTGGTGGCAGTTAGAGAAGCAGTGGGAGGGATAATGGGTCAGTTAGACTTCGGTGTCCTTGTCATGGCCCTGCCACTTATTCTGTGTTGCCTCAGGTTGTCTCCCTTGTCCTCCCCAAGTCTTTGGGTCTCCACTCTGTGCCATGATACAAACAATGCTCAGCTCTGCTCACTTCAGAGTCCTAAGGAAGGAGCGAAAGAGCTCATGTGGAAAAGCAATTGAGAAGTACAATGAGTTGTTACTGTGGTACTAACTCATTCATTCATCTCACACAAACACGACTGAACTCTTTTTGTGCTGTGATTAGCCTCAGGGACCTAGAGGTGATGAAGACATAGTTCCCACACTTGAGACGAAAGGTCCAGGCAGAGATATACTTAAGGGGGAATAAAAGAACTCAGTTGTGTGGTCCACGCACTTGACTTCAAATAGTACCAAGCATAACAGAGCTGCAGAGGAAACAGATCCAGTCCACTGCCCACGGCATCTTCTCTCGGCCATTACTTCCCTCCCAGCTCTGCCTGGGCTCCTGTTTCCTGCAGTCAAAATGAACTTGATGACAGTAGCTGAGCCAGCCAGTTCCCTCACACAATGTCCACTGGGTCTCATACAGCTCAGTTTCCCCCAAGGTACAGCCCCACCTTCTGATCTGGCCAGGGGAAAATATTAATGACAGCCGGCCACTTAAAAACAAACAAACAAACAAACAAACATAAGAAGGGGGATGGGCACTCTCGCAAAAAGATCAGAATGACACACTATTTAACCTAATTAACTGCAAAGCCACATCCAGCCATTAAGGATCTATATTCTGTAATAGAATTTCCTGCTATGGAAATACTCACCCACGCACAGGATGTTGAAGCAGAAGCCCTGGCTGACTGACTTATTCACCAGCTGGTCGGGCAAGCTGTCAAACCCCACGTGTCCAGCCAGGGGGACAGTTCGGCAGCCTTCACCCTAATTTGGAAGGGGAGGGAGGGGAGAACATGAAAATGTGCTTAAAAGCAATCTGGGTGTTGCTTCTCCATCCAGATGCTCTCCATCCTAGGAAGTAACATTCACCCAGGCCCAGGGTGTCATCTCATCCCTCAGCTACCCCCCCACTCCAAAGCACATTGGCCTATCAGCTTTGAGATCCTGGCATCTTGGGTATAGGCATCCTCTAGATTCAATAATGAGCGCATCACCAGAGCTCCAGACAGAGAAACTGCGGAGGGGGCTCCTAAGGGGCAGAAGGGCAGGGTCAGGGGATGGGAGGCTGACATCAGAGGCTTGCAGACTTGGGTTAAATCTTGACACAATCACAAGCAGGGAAACCTCTGAGATGCAGCCTCCTTCCACGTCTATCATATGAGATAATAATACCACCTTTCTTAGAGGTGATTGGGAGACTTGGGTGTGCTAATAGCTGTAACAAGCTTAGCACAATGCCTGGCAATGCCTGGCACACGCTTAAGTGTTCAGTAACCATTACAAAGAGACTTTAGAAAGCAATTAATCCTCTCTCAAGGACGTTTTTGGGGTTCTACGGATGAGGCACAGTGTAAAGGTTAAGAGCAGAGGCTTAGAAATCAGGCAGGTCTGGGTTAGAGTCACAACTTCACCACCTTCTGGCTGTGTGACCTTGGACAAGTTACTTTACTTCTCAGTTTCCCTGTCTGTGAAATTGGGAAGGAGCAGTTACTACTTCATAGAACTTGTGTGAGGATTATATGGGCTAATGCTCCTCAAGCACTTAGCATAGTGCCTAGCATGTAGCAAGCATTCAGGCCCCAGGAGCGGCTGTTATTGCTGCACTGTGAGGTTATCCTTACACTCAGGCCCCTGAACTGACACTTAATGACCCGGGATGCTTGTGGCTCTCCCTAGCTAGAAGGAGTTGCCTCCATGCTTCTTCAGGTTCCCTGGACTCCATAGAGGTCAGCCAAACCACTCCCAGCCCTGGAAAGCCGAGGGCCTTTGCTCATTAACTGGTTTACATAACAGAGAGAGCTTCAAACTGGGGCAGGCTTCCAAGGAGTCTGGGGGAAGGACAAAAGGGGCCTGCATGTACTCAAGAAATGTGCCAACTGCCAACCGCCACAGGGGAGGGGGAAAGGGAAGCTGGAAAGAGAGGAGCTAGACAAGAGTGGTGAGCTATGTAAGGAGTCAGAGTTTCTGTTGGGTGGGGGCGACACCAAGATTTCTGTAACCAGAAAGATGCCAAGAGCAATCCAAGAAGGGTATGGTTAGTGCCAGGAGGCCTGAGCCAACATCCCAGGCTGTGCTAATAGGCAACTCTTAGGCTGGGCTGGACCTGCTTTTAGACTAGGCCCTAAGCAGGGCACACACTTTCACACTGAATGGGCTGGGGCAGGGTGGCAGGGGAGCACCTCAGCAGTGAACTCTGTTAGAGCTGGTTCTCGATAACCCCTTCACCCAGCATGGGATCCCACTCCCACTGGCATTATTGGACCCTCCAAGAGTGACAGGGCTAGGGCCAGTGACTGCCATCTGACGAGTTCATTACCCTCTCACATCTCACCCCACACACTCTCAGTGGCGCATTCCTGACAGATGGCCAATATGCCATCACTCAATCGAGGTTGGCGTAGTCGGCGCCCCAGAGGGGCACCTGAAGACAGCTGAACTTCATGAATGGCTCACATCACACAAGACTTTGTTCTGCATCCACCCTTTCCCCCTTCCTCTTCCCCATTCCCCCTTCTTTTTATTAAAGCAAATTCAGTAAGATGTACGGCTCCCACTGTTGGTTCTTGGTCCTCAACACTGCAGAGGAGCCAATCTGCTTTCTCAATGGAGCCTCCTATGCAACAGGCATCGGAAACTGGGATGGACTCCGAGGTGAGTTTTCCTGAGTCATATTTTATCGCCCCTGGCTGCCTCTTCCTGTCTCCAAATTCAGCATCATGAAACTTCCAGTGCCCCAGTGCCTCTGGTACAAGGGCCGTAAGGGAGAGGAAAGGGAATTTTCAAACTGAAGACAGTGGAGGGCATTGAGGGAGAGCACCACACCTTATTCTTAAAGACGTACTTCATTGTCGAAAACATACCCAGTCAAGCACCTCCCGGGTGGGAAATAATATTAGCCCTAAAGATTGGAAGAGATTATGGGCTTTCTTTCCCCGGCAATTAGGTTCAAGGGATTTGGGGTGCTTTGAGCAGGGAGGGCCTTAATACAGTATTTTGGAGGAAGAAGAGACTAAGGGCAGAGAAACATATTAGGAGATGGCTCCAATCATCTTAAACTGGCAGGGTGACATCCAGGCACTGTAACAATAAATGCCGGCTGAAGTAAACCGACCTGACATGGCACTCCAAAAGGGAGGAACACATTTGAGAGACATCCTAAAGAAGGAATGGGACCCAATGAATGACTGGGTAGAGAGTGTAAAGGAGCAATCCAAGCTGACTGCAAGCTTGGATGGATGGCACCATGGACAGAAAGACGAAAGGCAGGAAAGAGACCTTGTTTAGCAGAGAAGTCGAGGAGATTGGTTTTAAATAGGCTTTTACTAAAACATTTACATTTATTTGTGTTTTTTTTTTTTATTTCTAAAAGTAATCAATGTTCACTGTAGAAATTTTGGAACGTGTGAAAAATTACAAAGGAGAAAATAAAAATCACCCGTAATATCACTCTCCAGAGATACTTACTGCTAATGTAATGCATTTCTCTCCAGTCTGTATACTTATTTATTTATTTTTTACAAAATAAGGATAGTCCTATATATTCTTTTCCATGACCTGAATTTATACTTAGTAGAGTGTGGATGTTTTCTTGAGTAATTAAGTGTTTTTCTAAAATGTTATTTCTATTGGCCACATAGCATCCCATTGCAGGAATTTACCATATTTTCTCAACCAATCATCTACTGCTAGACATTTAGTGTGTTTCCAAGTTTTCAACATTACACACAATTCTTGTTCATACATATGTTTTCATATATCTTACGATTTCCTTAATTTAAATTCCTGGATTTGAAGCCTGCTGGATCAAAGGGCACAGGCATTTTATTTATTTATTTATTTATTTTATTTTTTTTTTTTTAAAGATTTTATTTATTTATTCATTTATCCCCCCCTTGCTGCTTGCGCTCGCCGGGTCAGCTAACCACACCGTGCGGGCGGGCTTGCCCTCACCAGGAGGCCCCGGGAACCGAACTCGGGGCCTCCCATATGGTAAATGGGAGCCCCACTGATTGAGCCACAGCCGTTTCCCTATGGGCACAGGCATTTTAAAGACTTTGGTACACACTGACAAATTGTTCAACAGAGAATGGTAGAAATTTATATTTCCATGGCCAATATATGAGTGTCTGTTTACCCATACTTATACCAACACTGAGTTTCAAAGGCTTTTTAACCATTGTGAATATAATCATTGAAAAATGGCATCATGTTTAATTTGCATTTTCTAGTAAAGATGAACTTTTTTCATTGTTTAACTGAACGTATGTATTGTGTATGTATATGTGAGTTATCTATTCATGTCTTTGCCTTTTAAAAATGGGTGTTTGTCTTTTTCTTTTGGATTTGTAAAAGCATTTTGTATATTAAGGAAAATAAGGTAGTTTCGAATTTATGGTGAGATTTCCAGGAGAAGAAGCAATTCAATTAGTAGTTAGCAATATAAGGTTGTAGGCACAGGGAGAAGTCAAGACTGAGATAAAAATCTAGGAGTGAAAGGTATGAAACTGGATGCATTCTCCAAGAGACAGAACAGGGAGAGAAGAACTAAAGACTGAGTATAGGAAATACCCATAAGCAAGGAATGGGAAGATGAAGAGGATTCTGCCAAGAAGGGAGAAAAGTCGGAGAGGACCTAATAGTTTTCTCTCACCAAGGCCAAGGGAAGAGTGGAGAAGAATTACAGAGAAACCGCCATTGATCTGGATTTGGTAAAGGTCATTGGTGACTTCTAGAACCCTTATTTCCTCTGTATCTTTTACCCAGTGTCCAACACACTTAAATTAACTGAAGTGTTCAGGGGACTAGGAGACATGGGTTCTGGTTAATGTGTTTTTCTTGCTAACTGAGATTTAAGCAGCAAACTTCTTGTCTCAATCCTGATATAGCTGAGAAATTAAAAAATGTATTTGTGTAGTTCCTGCTTTAGGAAATCCTGTCTAGCGAGCACCATTCACTCTTGCTTTGATGAATCTTATAAGATGTCAAGGTCATCATTATGCATATCAGTCCTCATTGTTCAGAGCTAAAGATGTAGAGGTAAAAAGGACAGGAATTGGGCTGAATGTACACTAAGCCCAGGACAGCCCCTGGAAGTTTCTTTCCTCCTCCCTCACGCTGATAGCTTATCTTCTACTTTCTCCTTGAAGTGGCCTGATTAATTGAGGTCCTGATTACTTTGATTGCAGTTAACTGAATGTTCCCTGGACTACAATGTGCACAAAAGGAGAGAGAACTGACAACCTGGCCCAGCTCGTCTACCACTAAAACTTCAAGTTGCCATCTTGAGTGGCAAGTGGTGTTCCAAGTCTTGAACTGAGATACTAGAAAGGTCACACTCACAAAAATGTTAAATTGCCCATCTCCTGTAACCTTGCAACCTTCTCTAGGAATCTATTCTACAGAAATGTACATAACTGTACCAGGTACAAGGAAATTCATTACAGCATTGTTCACAATCCTGAAAAACTAGAAACAACCTAAATACCCAAACAATATGAAAATATTGAATTAAATTATGGTACATGCATATTCTGGAATATTCTGCAGCAAGTAAGAAAGAATGCAGTAGACCTATAGGTACGGACGTGAATACCTCCAAGACATATTATATTGTAGAAAAAAAGAAGTTGTAAATCAGTATGCACGCTAGGAGCCCACATATACAAAAAAAAGTCCTATATATGTGCATTTGCACATAAATGTATATGAGAGCATAGAAAGGGGACTGAAAAGACACCCTCAAACCAAGAGTTGTGGCTGCCTCAGGGTAGGAGAACGGAAATAGGGGTTTAGTCAGAGGGTAGTTAGTATGCTTCTGTATTTTTAAATTCTTTTAGGGAGGCGGCTGTGGCTCAATCAGTGGGGCTCCCGTTTGCCATGTGGGAGGCCCCGGGGTCGGGGGTGGGGGATGAATGAATAAATAAATAAAATCTTAAAAATAAATAAATAAATAAAAATAAATTCTTTTACAGCATAAATGTATTCACCTATTACCCGTGTAATTTGAAAACACTTTTTTAATATAAGAAAAGGGAGTTCTCACACAGCTTTGCAGCAGGGGTGATTAGGATGCAGAAAGTCTGAGAGGAGCTAAAGGGAAGGCAAAATGAAAGAGTGGTCCTGGGAATTGGGAGAGCCCCCCCCCTCCCCAATTACATTTCCTGTTTTCTCCTCATCTGCAGTCACCTGCGGTTTTGAAATACGTTATACCACATTTCATATCACAGGCAGAAACACTGCTCTCTTTCTCTTCCACCTCCTCCCCTGAGGGCACAATTTCGGTTTGTAATTGAATATTCGTAAGGTTCATGTTATGAAGAACGAGCTCTGGTAGTGCCAGCTGTGAATCTTTTCTCCCACTGCTGTTTTTCTGAAAATGAAGAGTTCCATATGCATCCAAGTAAGCAACCCCTGCCCCCGCCCCTGTCCCCCCACTCCCCTACCCTGCCCCTCTTCCAACCTTTATGATTTGGCAAGCAGGCAGTATTTGAGGTCTCTGGGAGCTGAGGGGACATTTGTCAATCGAGAATTTCCTGCCTCCATTTGAAACTAGGGTGGTTAAGTTAGTAGCTGTCTTCTTGAAGGACAGGACTGAAGCCAAATGTTTGGAACTCACTGCCCATGACACGGCTTACCCCAAACTTTCTAGGGAAGGACAACAACACTGAAATAGGATTCTCCACAGCAGCCTCATATCACACCTTCCCTTTCCCCAACTCTATACCCAGCCCTGGAGACTGGGCTCCAAACAGGACTATGGAAATTAATTAATCTATTCCATGATGCACAATGAAATATTAAGCAGCTGATAAAAATGTTTGCTAAGAATATTTGTGCATGGAAAATTCTCACCAAATACTGTTAGTTAAGGAAAAACAAACCTGTATATATAGGGCCATCCCAATGATGGGAAAAAGTATATACACACTTTTTTAAAAGATTGAAAGAATATTCACCAAAATGACAACAGTGATTTACTTTTGGGTGGAAGGGTGGTAGGTAATGTTGCTTTTCTGTGTTTCCCAAATTTTCTACAATAGGCATATGTTACTTTTATGACCAGAAAAAACTGTTATTTTTAAAAAAAGATTCTATGATGATTCTTTCCTAGATAGGAAAGTAGCCTCAGGTATGTTGGGGGAAAATCTTCAACTACAGTTTTTTAAAGGGTTTTCACACACAGATAACCAGAAAATTCGGTTAATCAGAGCATTCTGCTTTCGGGCATTTGGTTTTATTGTGCAGAAAACATCTATTTTACCCATAATACAATAAAACCCTATTATAGTATAATATCATTATATGGATTCATATGAACCAGAAGTTAAATTGTATCTCCTAGAACACATAGCACATAGTTTTTTTGTTTTGTTTTGTTTTTCTTTTTTTCTTTTTCTTTTTTATTAGAGAAATTTTGAACTTACAAAATAATCATGCACAGTGTGCAGAATTCCCATACAACACCCCTCCGCCAAGAACTTACATTGTTGTGGAACATTTGTTACAGATTATAAGAGAATATCATCAGACTATTACCACTACATATGGTCTATAATGTACATTTGGTATATTTTTTCCATACCCCCTATGAGTGACACAGTATCTTCTTTGACATTGATGCAAGAATAATACTATAACTATAACTATAGTCCATAAGTTACATTACTTGTGTTTTTCCCATGCATCATTATATTCTTACCACCTTGTAATAGTGATGTACATTTGTTCTAGTCCATATAAGAACATTCTTGTATTTGTACAATTCACCACAATGCTCATCCACCTCCAGGTTCTACTGTTATTCAGTCCCTAGATTATTCTCTAGCTTTCTTTCAATTGACATTTACATCCCTAGACTACCCCTTTCAGCCATGACCCCATTTATAAACCAGTTGTGTTTATTATACTCTCTATAATGTGTTACCATCAACTCCACCCATTCCACACTTTCACAGTCAAGTTACTTAAAAATTCTACACACATTAAGCATCAGTATCCCTTCTCAGCCCTCTTTCAGCAAAGTTTTTTTAAAATTTTTAAACTTTAATTTTTAAAGAAACTTTACGTAAATGTTACATATAAAATATAGGGGATTCCCATATGACCCACCCCCTCCCCCTCACACACTTTCCCACATTAACAACATCCTTCATTAGTGGGTAGCACATAGTTTTGATGAAACAATCAGGTGGATGATAGCCCCATTTCCAGCCTTCAATATTGTAAAGGGAGTGGATGCCACTGTGTTATCAGTCCTAAGAACCATAAAAGCACTGATAAGTTCCCAGTGGTTAAAAGGAAAACCTTCCAATGAGCCCAACACACCAAATAGCAGGATGTCCCTCGTGCTGATTAAGCCAGGTTGAGAAGAAACTGAGAGTAGCAGCAATTCCCTGTATTGAGAGAGAGAGAAATCAAAGGTCCTTTCCAAGGAGAAGTAAGGCCTGCAAAAAGCTGGGGGCACCCACAAGGGGCCTCAGAAATGACCTTCAGTGGGGGAGCAGCTCAGGGGACCCTGGGAAAGCACAAAGGAGACCATCCTTACCATACAAGGAGAAGGCCCATTTTTGGCAAATCCAAGAGATGAAAATCTGGATTTTGATGCACAAGATAAATTCCAGAGTGGCTTTGCATTCTATAAAAGGATTCACAGCAGGATTCCATTAAATAGCCAGCTCTCCTAATACATTTAAAAGGGGATTCAATAGACAAAAATTCAGCTGTCAGGTACTTTTATAGGAACACACTGGCTATACACACCTACATGGACAGACAATATCCAAAGTGTTGTTTCTATTCCACTTGCAGAGACCCTGCTGAGCTAAAAGCATAGACTTGCCTTCTCTATAACTCTCATCCTACCCAGTCTAAACAGGGAAGTGGTGGAGTTAAATTCTGGCACCTCACTCAGAAGCAGAAGCCGGGAAGGACCTCAAAGAAATTAGGCTGGAGAACAGGGAAACCTAAGAACCGGACAATGTTAGAGCTGGAAACGCCCTAAAGGCTCACCTAATCCAAGCCGCTCCTTTTACAAAAGGGGAAACAGAGACTGGGAGAGAGGAAGTGACTTGTCCCCAGTCACATAGTGAGTTAGTGGCAGAGAGCGGTGCTAAGAACCAGGCCCCTGACAGGCAGACTGCCACCCTCCAGTGGAAGAGCTGACTCAAGTGGCCAATCTATTTCTTTATGCTGCTAAAATTCTGGGACATCCAGCTTGTGGCTTGATTTGAGTCGGAAGGAGAAGTGTCAAGGCGAGAGAAGCAACAAGGAATACCATCCGAAGGCTTGTGGGTTTGCCAGGGTAGCTATGGCTACTGGAAGGCAACGGATGTCAGGAGGGGCTCATGTTCCTCCTCTCCTTTCACTCTTCCACTTCTCTCTCCCATCTTCCCCCCTTTTTGACTCTGTCCCAAGCCTCAGCCTAGCCAGAGGCCTTAGTTGTGCTCAAGAGCCCAAGGACTATTAAGACCACCTCACCCAACAAACCAGATTCTAGGTCAATCATCTCCTCCTCAGGCCAAGGGTGACCCCTGCTCAGGATGGGTTAACTTTTCCCTGAAAGCCAGATATCTTCCCCTCAAGCCAGGCTATTTAAATAGAATATCCTAGGTGTTCTGGTCATTGTTACTTCCAGCCTGTTTGTTTGTTTGTTTGTTTGTTTGTTTGTTTGTTTGTTTTAAAAAGGAGGTTTAGGGAAGCGGCTGTGGCTCAATTGGTTGGGCTCCCATTTACCATATGGGAGGCCCTGGGTTCAGTTCCTGGGGCCTCCTGGTGAAGACAAGCTGGCCCACGTGGTGTGGTGTGTTGATAGACTGCACGGTGTGGTGAGCTGGCTCAGCAAAATGACACAACAAAAGAGAGACAAGCAGACACAGAAAAACACAAAGCAAATAGACACTGCGAGCACAAGCAGCAAGGGGGGGACAAATAAATAAATAAAAATAAATCTTTTTAAAAAATAAAAATAAAAAGGAGGTTTACCCAGAGGCCTCTGGGTGAATACCCAATTGCCCTCTGAGGAGCCTGAATTTACCTCTGCCTCCATCTGGTCTTGTTTAATGGGGATCTGAAAAAAAGAAAAAGAAAAAAAAGACCAGTTCCTGCCTCAGGGCCAGTGTTCAGAGCTGGGGGCCTCTGCTGTGGAAGGAAACCGAACACCACCTCACACCTCATCAGGACTGTGAAAGCAGAGTTCTGCTCCTGTTACCCAAGGGCTTTCAATAGGGGTCAGAGAGGGCCCAGACAGGAGAAACCTGAGCCTGGAGTCCTGTCCTTGAGAAGGCCTGCAAATCTTTGCCCCATCTCCTTTAAGTGAGGGGAACGGACAGCCCAACTCTGGGGCCGGCTGAGAGCACACTGCATAATTCAGCAGATGGCTGCCTCTAATGAGAAGACACTGAAGAATAGGATAACATTATTTCTCACCCTCCCAAGCATGTGGCCTCCTTCCTCTGTGCAGGCAGCAGAGAAACCCACGGTTTCAAATCCCGACAGCAGAAGCCTCCTCCTGGCAAACTGAGGAGGAAGGGTCTGTGTTTCTAATTTATTCTGCCCCTCCCCCCGCGTCGTTACTTAAAATACTCCATCATTACATGGCTGGTGGCTCCAAGATTTTTATTTAAAGCAATATTAAAAAAAAAAAAAAAAAAAAAAAAAAGAAAACCCACACAACCCATGACTGTGCTATCTTGGATTTAAGCTGAGAATCTTTAACATCAGAGAGTTCCAAAGCACCCAAGTTTCTCTGACCTCTACGAGTATGCTGGGATGGGGAAGTGCAGTGAGAAGAGGGGGAAGAGACTGTGGCAGGATTTTTATTTCTTAGAAACATCATGAAAACATCAGAGGATTTTTTGTTTGTTTTGTTTTGTTTTAAATGAATCTGTATCATCTGGTAGGTGTTTCATTGTTTCATCCACTGACCAGCAATAATATTTTGGACTAAGTCACTTGGTCTCCCTGCATCCATAAAATGAGGAGAAAAATAATAGTTGTCCTGGAAGCCCCTGGGGGAAATGAAATCATACAGATGGAAGCATTTTGAGATAGTTGAAAGAAACATGTTACATCTATCAATGGTAGTCTTTCTTTCTTTCTTGAATGTGGTTTTAATGTACATGGAACTAAAAGCCCTTCTCAATTGTTCATGCTAACATTAAAACATCGCTCTGAGAAGCCCAGAAATCACTCCTATTTTGTTTCGGATTATCTCTTTCCAGGGGACTTAACCTTAACCTTCCTTCATTATTTTTACTCAGGCTAATGCAATGGGTTTGCTCCCTAAAACGATGAAAGGGGAGGGGCCTTGCTGGGTAACGAAGCCAGCAGGTATTAGAAAATGCACAGCAGAGGCTCCACAAAGTAAATGCTACGCACATGAATGCAGATCAAAATCTCATTACAGCGTACAGGCAAACCATAATCTGTAACGCAGATTCTATAATAAAAACCCTGCCAGCAATCATATTTCCGGGATTTACAATGAGAAGAGGAAATGGGGCTCGTTCCTGCCTCTCATCTGGAAGCTCTGAGAGGACAGAGTTCCTGTATGCCTTGGCCACAATATATCCCCAACACCTGGCACAGGGCCCAGTGGAGCCAGTGCCCAATAAATATGTGTTGAAGCAATGAATGAAAATAAAAGCAGTGAATTAGCAAATGAAATGTTCCCAACCCAGTAGCGGAAATGAGGTCCCACCCATCTTCATACCTACTCCTTTCCTATTTGAAGCCCTCAGGAAGCCTTTTCTGACACCCAACGCTACCATCCACTGCTGGATGAGGTCCCCTTGCAATGAGTTCGCGTGGCAGGCAGTAATTCCCTTTTGGAGTACTTATCACAATTATAATTACATAGTGATTTTTTAAAGGAAACTTTATTTCAACAATTACATAGTGATTTGTGTCCACTTCCACCACTAGACTGCAAACTCCTTGAGAGAAAAGGCCATGTGCATTGGGGAGGCATTGTCATTTCCCCCCAACTTTTTATTTTGAAAAATGTCAAGCACACAGGAAAGTTGGAAAACTGTATAACCATCCCCCATATAGTCTCCACTTAGATTCAACAATTTTTTTTTTTAAGATTTTATTTATTTATTCATTTATCCCCCCCTTGCTGCTTGTGCTCGCTGGGTCAGCTAACCACGCCATGCGGGCGGGCTTGCCTTCACCAGGAGGCCCCGGGAACCGAACCCATATGGTAAACGAGAGCCCTACTGATTGAGCCACAGCCGCTTCCCGAGATTCAACAATTTTTGACACTTGAGGCCACGCACATTGGCTTCAGTGCTGAATCCCCAGTAGAGGTGTGGGTGCATATTAGGGTCTTGTTTTCCCTGCTTTGGAGTATAATATTACTTTTCCTGAGTGAGGAGGTTCAAGGTAGTTTCAAGGGGAATCAAAGGGTAACTGCTATTTAATAGCAAGACTAGAATATAGCAACAATCCTCTCCCTGCTGGTAGGAGGTTAACACTCGGACTATTGCCCCAGGCCAACCCCAGCTAAATTTGTAGAGCAACGTTAGCCCATGCAAGTTCTTTCCTTGGGGAGAAAGACCTTACTTGGATTGCCACTGGAGAAAGCATCATCGTTCACCTTGTGGAATTGGTTCAAGCCAGAATCAGTGAGGCGTTCTTTCTGTGGGCCAGCACTTGGAGTCTGTACCCCAAAATGTAACATTTGAAAAGAACAGTTCGGTGCAAAAGCTAGCAGATGCAACCTCTGGGACCTGCACTGGGCCTTGCTACCTTGGCATAAGTCACATAACCTCTCTGAGTATGTATTACTCGCAGCCCAGGCAGGTAGAGGGCAAAGGGTATCCCAAGGACCTTCTATAGTTCTCTAGTTATTTTCACACATCCACAATTTGTCTCACCAATGAGACTGTAAAGCTTGAAAGCCAGGAACTATGTCTCCTGCTTTGTGTTTTTGGATAGTTGATAAAGGCTAGCATGACACATATCAGTCAATTAAATAAACACTCACAGACACAATGTAGAAATAGCTTTGTTATACAGAATCCTTTGTGGCGTTCATTCAAATGGGATTGTATTATGTACACAGGAGCTGAACCTCCAAGTTGTATGCATGCTCAAATATAAGCCCTACCCAAATATAAACCCTGCCTGACAACTCGTCCTGTTTTAGTCACTAATGATGATACCTTACTGGCCACATGAACCCTCAACTGACCCACCCCCCTACACACACACCAGGGCACTATTCATATGCATAGCAGTATGTCTCAGACATTCACTAAAAAGAACTCCTTAGCTAGGCACACTTAGGTTTACTCTCTGGTCTTCTCTTCTCCAACCCTGGATACATGTTCCTTGGAAGAATCAAGCAGGAAAACAGCCCTCCAAGGTCTCTTGAGTCAATTCCATCTTTCCCTGGTGAATTACAACTTCTTGCAGACACAAAGGAGATCAGAGACAAACGACACATAAACCAGAGCTTCACTTGCTGGGGGAAGAAGACATGAACAGTGACGTCAGTTTTCCCAGAAACCCACTTATCACAATAACAAGGTCTCAAGTGCTTGGACTGCTCTTTCAGCTTCAAAATCTGGTGTGCAATTATATTCTTCATCATATAATACGGCAAGTCCACCCAGACCAACCTGGAACCATGTAAAGCAAACCATGTGACCCTAACCCCCGCCCCCCCCCCAATATCTGCAGAACAAAGGGGCTCTCCAGATCGTCTGAGTTATGCCTGAGGTGAAACACAGACTTCTGGAATGTTCCCCTTTGCAACATCTGCCCTACAATCCTAATCCAGGTAAGGGGGACCTGGTAAGAGAGTATGGACTGGTCAATGCAAATTCATTAGCTGACAAGAAAAACCACTCATGTCATTTTTAGTCACTAGGGATGGAGCCAGTATAATCTAAGAGACTAATTCCTCTACTTAAGCTATGCCTTCTCTAAACTGCAGGTAAGCACTCTGGGAGCCCTCAAAACACTAAAGCAATAAATATAATAAATATTACAGTGCCAACCTTGGGGGGAAGAAAGTTCTTTCAAATTCCATTATTACACAGCATTGTCTTCTATCTATTCCTGGTCCTTTCACATCAGGACTGCATAAAGAGCTCTGAGCTGAGGGCTCCCTGGGGTGGAGGAGGTTCAAATAATCCTGCCCTTCTAAACCATAGCAAGAGGGTGGAATAAATTCATATATATCCTGTAGAGAAAATACTACCAGATTTTGGACTCAAGTTTTGAAAACAAATCAATTTCAATGACACCAAATACCTAAAGGCTAAGGGAGTAATTTTTCTTTGCACCCAAATTGTATTGCATGGACTATTTCCCTAAATAAGCCAGCCACAAAGTTTTTTTTTTTTTTAATTTATGTGTGTGTGGTTCAAAGAGTTTCATTACTAGTATTTGGTTTCATGGGATTTGACCTATCTTTATCTCACTCTCCCTCACCTTAGGGTGCTGGTGATTGTGCACATCTTAAAATCTCAGAAGACTGTGGATAAATTGAAAGGCCATTCCCCCAAATGGAATAGTCCTTTCCCTTTGCAACCAAACTTTTGGTCTAAAAAAACAAACATGGAGCTTCAGGTCACTTCAGTATGACTTCTCTACACATCCCAGCTGGAAAACTTCAGTTCTTTAAATGAAGATTTCTTTTTCCCGGAGTCGATTGCCAACAAAAAGAGAGATGGCACAGCTTTTCCAAGTGTCTCACTTATTTTCCTGCGTCCCCATAGAAAGAGGCCAGCTCTACAGGTTTTGGAACACAAGCCCAATTACATTGAACACACACCAGAGACAGGCCCCCAGAGGCCCGCAAAACCCCGGTCAGGTGCTCAGAAACAAGCCGAAATACGCACTCAGCCACCTATAGAACAGCGAACTGCATCCCACAGAGATGCACAAACAGGACCCTGAGGCACACGGCACCAGCAGACAGAGAGGCGTACGGACACACGGACACACACCTTGGAGGTGAACACACATATGCACACTCAGAGAAACAGGCAGATTCGTCTAGGGTCACAGACAGAACCCGGGCGCCGCCGCCTGCCGGGGGAAGGCGCGAGAGCGCGCGCGTGCACACATAAGCACACACCGATGCAAGCCCACAGACGCAGTCACATATGTAATGCATATGGAGAAACCCTACCCCAGCCAGTCACCTCCCCGTACCCCACACCACTCACCGCCTCCTGCCCCAGGCTAACCCCAGCCGGGTGTCCCTCTCCCGGAGGAGGCCCGGGTTCGGGCGGGCAGCTGTGCTCAGAGGAGTGACCAGGCGGTCTGAGGAAGCAAGGCCAGGGTGTCAGGGACCTGGCTCGGCGGCCCGTGCGGCCATTCATTCGGCAACGCCCCAGCCGCGGGGCCGCAGCTGCAGAGAAGGAGGCGGCGGCGCCTACTGCAGCTATCAGGGCAATGCAAAGTCCAGCCGCTGGCCCGCAGCCTTTGCCAACTCTTCCCCCCCCCCCGCCCCCGCCCACCATCACTGTTCTCGGGGACAGGCTGGGGGTCTGAGCCGCTGACCCCCGGAGCAAAAGTCCTACGGTGCCTTGGCTCCTGGAGGCTGCCCACTGCCCTCCTCCCGGCGGCACTGGCGGCATTGGCGGCAGCCGGGTCTCCTCCGCCCTTCCCAGGCCCCCAGCCCGGGCGCTGGCACCCAAGACCCGCACTCACCACCTGGCGAGCTATATCTGTCGCTGCCATCGCTCCTGCGTCCGCCAGGGCTGCCACGGGCGCCGCGGCAATCGGAGCTACAGCACAGGAAACAGCGGTGCTCCTCCGACAAAGAGAAAGTGTTACACTTCGGGCGCGACCAAGTCCAGTGGGGGTGTGTGTGTGCAAGGGAGGGGCCCCCTCGCCGCTGCTCCAACCCCAACCTCCCCTCTATCATCTACCCTCTCTGAAGGAGGGTTTGGGCAGGAGGCGGATATAATGCGCCTCCTCTCGCTAGGATGAGCCCAGTCCCAGTTCTTCCTGCAGCCCCAGCTGTAGGCCTTTGCGAAGGGGGGCGGGGGCTCCCCTCGGTGACCACGTCCCTTGACCCCCCCCCGCCACTGGGCTCCGTGGTACGTCCCGACCTCAGCCGAATTGTCACACCCCCCTGCTCTCGCCTTACATCCCCAAGTCCCCAGACCCCGGGGTCTGGGAGGGAGCCCCGCCCCTCCCCCTTCCCGCGCTCAGCTCTGCAGCAGAGCTCTGCAATCCTGTCCCTCCTCCCCGCCGCCCCCTCCCCCGCGCCCCTCTGCCTCTCCACCGAGATCTCAGGGTGCTTGGATGCGAGCACCCATAGCTGGAGTCTCGCTGCTCCCTCCCTTCTCCCCTGGACCCTAGAGCGGGGTTGAGGCCCGAGGGGGTGGGGGGGCTGCGGCACCTGCAGCTCCACAGAGGGTTTAGAAAGGGGACGGTTGGCGGAAACCGCACTGCGGCCGCACAGCTGAGCTGTGACATGCAGAGTCCAAGGCCAGGAGTCCTGAGACGCCTCTTCAGCCCTGGAGATTCCAAGCCTTGGGTGCTGTGGGCAGTAATTTCGGGAAACCCGGCACATTACCTACGGGACCTCACGCCTCCTCTCCCCCACCAAGCCCTTAAACGTTCAGCGCGGCAGTGGCGGCTCAGGGGAGGGGCCGGGTCCGCGGAGGGGGGTCTCAGAGGAGGGGCAAGGAATGAAAGACCCTAGCCCCTGCAAGCGAGATGGAGGGGCGGAGGGTTGTTAGAGCCGCCAGCAGTCGCTTTGTCCCGTCCCCTGATTTCCCCTTAACCCTCGGTCAGCCCGGGACCAGGCAATCCGCAATGGGGAGAGGGGAGAACCTCCGAAGTCGGAGACCGTGCCCGCCTGCTCTTCATTTCCTCCTGGACAACCGCCGCGAGTCCTCTCTCTTGCCCTTGACACTTCTCCACTCCCTGGCTCTTTGCTCTCTCTCGCAGGAGTGGCCCTCGCTAGCTCCCTGTTACCGGCGAACTCTGGCAGATTTGGCGCGCCCGAGGCCCGAGCAGGCTGGACACTCCACTCCACTCCTCAAAAGGGCAGGGCAGGAGGAGGCAGGCTCCCTGGTCTTGGAAAGGGGCCCGGGCCGGGTCCGCGGTGTGTGTGTGTGAGTTCGGATGGACAGCAGGAGGTGACCCCGCACGGTCCAAGGCCGGAGCTGGCCGATGGGGAGGTGGGAGAGAGAAAAGAAAAAACGAAAACCAGAAAGAGAGAAGAAGGGCCCGGGCCCAGAGGCCCCGGCCTAGGAGAAGGAGGGAAGGCAAGTAAATGGGGTGGCAACGTGAAGAGTTTCCCTGGCACTTGATTCCACCTGCCAGGACAGTGCTTCTCACACTCTCTCAGGGAGTTCTTTCTATATTGCGTCTTCCTGGAGAACAAGGACTAGGCCAAATGCATCCCCAGTACCCAGCTCTGAGTCTGGCAACCAGGAGGCGCCTAATAACGAGTGTTTCCTGAATGGAATTGAACAGGAGGGAAGAGAATTCAGATGTGGGGGTGGGAGTAAGGAGAACAGAGGAGAGAAGAGACAATGAGGGAAGTAGCAGTAGGAACAGTCAGGAAGAGCCAAGTATTCAAGGGGTACCCACAGACCATCCATCGTCGTGCTGGAAACCCTGGAGGGGCCCAAAGAAAAGGGTCTGGCGCAACCGGGGACCGATACTGGGGAGTTCTGTGTGACAGACGGCTCAGGCCCTCAGGGCATATGGCCTTGGCTGGTTCTTAAGAGGGGCGGCTGGAGCCAGCGTGGCCCGCTGGGGCTCTGGGACAGGGTCTGAGGGAGACACGGACTCTGGATTAGGGTGACGGCGACACGCGGGACCGGAACTGTGTTTGAGAAACCGCTGTAAAGCTTGGGCCCCGACCGGATGGGGGCGGGGAGTCAGGGGTGACTGGCCGCCTGCAGGCTGGGTGTCTGGGAGGGAAACGGGTCTTCCTGGGCAGAGGCTGGGGCGTGGTAGACGGGGGAAGGGCCCGAGGCCACTAGCTACATCTGGACACCGGATTTGGGTGGTGGCAGGACGAGAGGCGCGCATGTGGAAGACAGAACTGAGAGCTGCAATGCTGCGCGGGGCTAGCAGAGGGAGGGCGGAGGCGGAACCCCGAGGGCAGGCTGCAGGGCTCCCCGGAAACCTCGCCCACCTCCTTGCAAGCACCGCCCCTCCCGCCTCAGCCCACTGACCCAAGCTCCTTAGATTCAGGCGCCACACCGGGGACACCTCAGCATAGAATCCTTGGTACCCAGCCAGTGTACTCCACGCGGCCCAGGACCTCCCAGGGCCTCGGGGAGGCCTCCTTCACCAGAACGCTGGACCTTGCAGCCTGCGACCAAGATTCGTGCAGGCTTTTGGTCCCCCAAGACCTGCCGACTGTGACTGCAAGCCCTCCTGGAGCCTGGGCCTCCCGGGTTTCCGTGGGGTGGTGGGACAGAGTGTGTATCGGTGTTGATGAGTGAGTACATATGCACTTGTATATGTCAGTGTGTGAATTCACTGTGTGCCTGTGTGTTGGCCTGTGTTTATTGTTGTGTTTGTATTTGTCTGTGTGTATGTCTGCCAGTGTGTGTGTGTTTTGGTGTATGTAGAGTGCGTGCATGTTAGTGTTTTATTTGTCACCGTGTTTGTGTATCTCAGTGTGTGCCTGTGTTTGTATGTGTCAATGAGTGCGTCAGTGTATTTTTTGTGTGTGTTGGTACTGTATGTGTTTTGGTATGTAAAGGTGTGTGTGCTAGTTTTGTGTGTTAATGTGTGTGTCAGTGTGTATTCAACATGTCAGTGTATACACCACTGTGTTTATACGTGTGTGTGTGTGTGTGTGTGTCAGTGTGTAGGTAAGCTTTAGCTCACTGGGCTCCAGGCTTTACATCCTTTAACTCACTCAATGCAATGGGTCAATAACTGAGAGGTGTGGATTATTACTTTCATTTCAAGACAGGAAAGAGGTTTCAAAATTCGCTGGCTCTGAGCCTCCCAGTCATTGGTCCTAGTCCACTTGCTCCAAACACTGCTAGGTTGGCCCAAGCCTAGGGGAGAAGGGAGGGCTGAGGAAATGAAGGGACTTGTGAGTGGTCAATTGGCTTTTCTTCCTTAAGTGCCTGCCCCCATTGATGAGTGGGGCCAAAAGATTCCCTTCAGAAAGAGGCATTGTGGACTATTGGGCACTGCCATGGATGCATATGTTTGCTGTCTTCCTGGTGAGGCCCCTTAGGCACAACACAGTGTCTAGCAGGTGTCAATCAAAGTTTGTTTTTACATTTTGTATAGATGGATTCAAACAATATGTAGTACTTCGGGTCTAGTTTCTTTTACTAACATACTTCCTTTTTTTTTAACCATTGATGGAAGGTTATTAATATATTACTATACACTATTATCCATAGTTTGCTTTGGTTGTATTTTTGCCCCAAACTCAAGGGGCTCTTTGTGTTGGACAGTTCTATTCTGGTAATTATATACAATCTAAAATTAATCATGGGAAGCAGATGTGGCTCAAGTGATTGGGCTCCCGTCTACCATATAAGAGGTCCAGGGTTCGATTCCCGGGGCCTCCTGGTGAAAAGCAAGCTGGCCCAAGCGGAGAGCTGACCCACGCAGGAGAGCTGGTGCAGCAAGATGACACAACAAAAAGAGACACAGAGGAGAGACAATAAGATACACAGCAGACCATGGAGCTGAGGTGGTGCAAGAGATTGAGCAGCCTCTCTCCACTCCAGAAAGTCCCAGGATCCCAGGATTGGTTCCCAGTGCCACCTAAAGAGAAGACAAGCAGACACAGAAAAACACACAGAGAGCAGACAGTGAGTGCAAAACAATGGGGGGCGGGCAGAAATAAATAAAATCTTTTAAAAAATAAAATTAATCATTTTAGCCACTTTCACACCAATGTTTGTTGAGTGAATGAATGAATGGAAGCATGTAACTATGGCATTTCCACTGTCCTTAAAGAAGCTGGAACAAGCAGCAACTTCCTGGGGCCAGCAGGTGACTCATTAGCATGCTAATCTGTATTTGTGGAACCAGACTCCACAGGGAGGGGAAATGCCTACCTCTGCTAGATTGGAGTGAGCCCTAATTGGAGCCAGGCTTTAAAAAGGTCACTCTGACTGCTGTGGGGGCAGGGAGGGGGAGAAGGAGGAAGCCTGAAGGGAGGGGGTGGGGAGGGGTGGGGAGGGGGTGGGGAGGGGTGGGCCAAGGAAGGGAAGAGGGTAGTGAAATGGGGTTAAGAGCTCAGGAAACGGCTTTGTTCCGGAAATGGTGGCTTTATGAAAGGAGAAAGAGGACAGTAGAGTTGGTCTAAAGTGAAGAACAGTATGAAAAGATCAGAAAGTTGGAGGCTGACGAGGGGAAGCAGAGGGAAAATGACCTGGGATTAATCGAAACCAGACAGTGCTGACAGCGTCAGAGGCTCAATGAAGGGGCTGAGTCAAGATAAACTAGAGATTCCTTTATGCGTTATCACCTGCTGTTCCTGGTTTCACATTAGTTTATTCCAGTGGTTCTCAAAACATGGTCTTTTGTCCAGCAGCATCACCTGGGAAGTTATTAGCAATGCAAATTCTCAGGCCCCATCCCAGACCTATTGAATCAAGTCTCTAGGCATGGTCCCCCAGCAAGCTGTTTTAATAACCCCCCAGGGGATTCTGATGCAGGCTGAAGTTTGAGAGCCGCTGGTTTACCTGAAAATATAGATCTGTTGGCATAGGACACAGGACTAGTGAGGTTTGGTAGGATAGGGAGGGAAGTCTGAAGCCTGGGCTATTGCCAATAATGGCAGATCCCGGTGGATTTCTACAATGTGCAACGTGAGGTTATGGAGTGTCTAAAATTGGGGAATGGGTACCAAGAAAAGGAGTAGAGGGGACCCCAGTAGGGAGAGTGAAGGGTTCTAAACAAAAGCTTTACCTCCTTTGCAATTTCATTCATTCATTCCATAAATACTCACTGAGCTTGTTTCTGCTGCATGTCACCTCCTGTGCTAAGTTCCAGAGGACTCAAGAAAGAATGGGTGACAAGAATTTCAACCACAACTGCAGGGAGCTCCCAGGCCACCTGACAGATAGCTCCAAAACAATCAGTAATATGGTAAGTGATACAATCATTTAGGAGCAAGGCCATGGGGAGATAGAAACCCAGAAGGGTGGGGAAGGCACCTCAAAGAAGGGTCATTTGAATTTAGTCTTGAAGAATGAATAGGGGAGGGCAGTAGCGAGAATAGCATGTGTAAAAGCAGAGGCAATTCCAAATTCTCAGCTGGAGTTGAGTAATAGGAGGAGCAGACAGTAGCTGCAAATGAGTCTGGAAGGCAAGATGGGGCCAGATCTGGAAGGGTCTTGTAGGCCACGCCAAGGACCTTAGACTATGTCCCAAAATAGGGGCTTTCAAGGTGTGCTCTCCAGGGACAATGCCTACTCATCACTTGGGGCTGTGCCTGACATGAAGTGGGATGTTCACAGTGTCTGTCCTCAAGGAGCATCCAGCCTGGTAACATCTCTTGAGCTGGACAGATGAGTTCTGCTTCTAAAATGAAAAAAAAAAAACATTGTTTTCCCATTTTTTAAAAAATCAGTTAAAATGTAAAAATTTCTCTTTTTTACCTTTTTAAATCATAAACTTTTCCTAAATCTTTGACAGTTGCTCCTGCTTATCTCCTAGCAAGCAACAAAACAAATAAAAAGTAGCAAATGAATATTAAATAGACAATTACAGGACTGAACTTACTTAATGCAACAGCTTATTTTTTTTCATCTGTGCTTGTGGCTATGATTTTATATTGCACACCCATAATGTAGCCACAGTTTCTGCTAGCAAAAGTATTATGATTTTATTTCATATGGTGTGGTTTAATGCCATTCCAGAATGGCATTCTGGAAAAAGCACCAAGACATCCAGCAGCTATGCCGCCTGAACCACTTAAAGAAACTGACACTTCAACAGTGAAGAGCTGCTGAAAGGTTTTGAGCTGGGGAAGTGACATGAACATATTTGCAATTTTGAAAGGTCACCCTGGCTACAGCTTGAGGAAAGGACTGGATCAGAGGAAGATTAAAGTAATTAGGACTTTAAAGATTTAGGATACTGTTGTAGCAATCCAGACAAGAAAGTATGGTGGCAGCAACAAGACAGCAGAGTAGCATGGAGGGAATAGGTTCAGCATTGAAAGGGGCCACCCCTTTAATGGCTTTGTGTGCCATGCTGAGGATGCTGAAATTCCAACCTACAGGGGATAAAGAGCCTTGAAGCCATGTTTTTTAATGGATGGTTCCTGAACCAGCTGCATCAGAATCCCTGTAGTGCTTCTTATAGATGGACAACTAGACCCCATATCAGACATGCGAAATAAGAATCTCTGTATGGGAAAAGAAATAGGTGTGTGTAACATACTCTTCAGGTGATTCTGAGGCCCGTGAATTAGATTTTTGGAGTAATCTCTGGCTCCATCCCGGCCCCTGACAGGGCAGGAGGAGGGATAGTGCACCTTTAGCCTCTCCGGGCAACTGTAGTCACTTTTGGCCCACGTGGGCAGACTGGTGGGCAAAGCTGTAGATACATCTCTGCTCCCAATAGGATAGGAGGGGGGCTGTGTTTCCTCAACCTCTCCAGGCAACTGCAGGCACTTTAGGCCTGCACAGACTAGATTGCTGGGTACATCAGAGGCTCCATTCCTGTCCTTGGCAGGAGAGAAGGGGGGCCAGTGCTTCATCTACCTGGGCAACTGCAGTCACTTTCAACTCACATGGCTTAGTTTGCTGCCCATATCTGTGGCTCCATCCCCACCACAGGTAGGGGAGTAAGGGGCATGGAGTTTCAACAGTCTCTCTGGGCAACTACATATGATCTTGGCCTGCACGGCTTGGATTACTGCACACAGTAATCCATCCCTACCCCTGGTAGGGAAGAAAGGTGGGAAAAGCTTCATTGGTTCCTGGGGCAATGCAGGCAGCTTCAGCCTCCATGGGTTACAGTACCAACTGCATCCTCGGCTCCTATTCTGTAACCAGCAAGGAAGAAATGACAAGAAAAAGATGAAAAAGAGCTGAAAAAACTCAGATTACCTAAACATGAGCTACTATAAATTTCCAAATTAAGTTGAACCAAGTATCAAAGAGGGGCTATAGCACAAAGCTAATCAAATAGAAAGCCCTAGATTAAAGACAGAAAATGGGCCAAGAATAAAGACATCTAGTAAATGAGATGCTGAGACACCAACAAAGAATTACACTGCATACCAAGAAACAGGAAGATATGGCACAGTCAAAGGAACAAACTAAGTCTCAAGATGACATAAAGGAGTTGAGACAACTAATCATAGATGTTCAAACAAATCTCCATAATAAATTCAATGAGATAGCTAAAGAGATTAAAGGCATTAAGAAGACACTGGGTGAGCACAAAGAAGAACTTGAAGGTATATATAGAAAAATAGCAGCTCTTATGGGAGTGAAAGGCACAATAAATGAAATTAAAAATACCCTAGAGGCATATAATAGCAGATTTGAAGAGGCAGAAGAAAGGATCAGTGAGCTTGAAGATAGGGCCTCTGAAAGCAAATGTACAAAAGAACAGATAAAGAAAAGAATGCAAAAAATTGAACAGAGTCTCAGGGAAAATGATGCCAAAAGACATGCAAACATATGTATCATGGGTGTCCCAGAAGAAGAGAAGGGAAGAGGGACAGAAGGAATATTTGAGGAAATAATGATAGAAAATTTCCCAACCCTATTGAAGGACATAGATATCAATGACCAAGAAGCACAATGTACTCCCATCTGAATAAATCTGAATAGATCTACTTTGAGACACATTCTAATCAGAATCGCAATGCAAAAGACAAAGAGAGACTCCTGAGAACATCAAAAGAAAAGAGATTCATCACTTACAAGGGATGCCCAATAAGATTAAGTGCTGATTTCTCCTCAGAAACCATGGAGACAAGAAGGCAGTTATATGATATGTTTAAGATACTGGAAGAGAAAAACTGTCAGCCAAAAATCTTATATGCAGCAAGATTGTCTTTCAAAAATAAGGGCAAGTTTAGAATATTCACAGATAAAAAGAAACTGAGAGCATTTGTAAAGAAGAGACCGGCTTTGCAGGAAATACTAAAGGGATTGCTATAGCCTGAAAAGAAAAGACAGGAGAGACAGGCTTGGGAGAGAGCCTAAAAATGAAGATTATATCAGTAAAAGTAACTAAAAGTGTAAAGAGAGTGGTGAAAATGAAATATCACAGATAAAATCCAAAGATCAAAATGGGTGAGGTGAGAAGCAGATGTAGCTCAGAGCTTTGTGTTCCTGCTTCCCATGTATGAGGTCCCAGGTTCAATCCCCAGTTCTGCCTAAAAAAATTGGTGACATAAGAACTGCCTATACAGTAATGACATTGAATGTTAATGGATTAAACTCCCCAATCAAAAGACACAAACTGGCAGAATGGATAAGAAAATATGAGCCATCTATATGCTGTTTACACGAGACTCACCTTAGACCCAAGGAAACAATTAGATTGAAAGTGAAAGGCTGGAAAAAGATATTCCATGCATTCAGTAACCACAAAAAGCTGAAATAGCTATATTTACATCGGATGAAATAGACTTTAAAAGCAAAGCCGTTATTAGAGACAAGAAAGGTCATAATAAACTAATAAAAGAGGCAATTCACCAGGAGGAAATAGCAATCATAAATGTATATGTACCTAACCAGAATACCCCAAATTACACGAGGCAAACACTGGCAAAACTGAAGGGAGAAATAGATATCTCTACAATAATAGTTGAAGACTTCAATATACCACTCTCATTATTGGATAGATCATCTGGGCAGAGGATCAATAAAGAAACAGAGAGCCTGAATAATATGATAAATTAAACCTAATAGACACATACAGAACATTACACCTCAAAGCAGCAGGATATACATTCTTCTCAAGTGCTCATGGATCTTTCTACAGGGTAGACCATACGTTGGGTCACAAAGCAGAGCTGAATAAATTCAACAAGATCAAAATTATACAAAGCACTTTTTCTGATCATATGGAATAAAGCTGGAAATCAACACCAGGCAGAAAAAGAGAAAGTTCACAAATATATGGAGATTAAACAACACACAAATAATTAGTGGGTCAAAGAAGAAATTGCAAGAGAAATCAATAAATACCTCGAGATGAATGAAAACAAGAACACAACATATCAGAACCTATGTGATGCAGCAAAAGCAGTGCTGAGAGGGAAATTTACAGCCCTCAACACTTACATTAAAAAATAAAAAAGAGCTAAAATCAATGACATAACTACACAGCTGGAGGAACTGGAAAAAGAACAGCAAACTGTTCCCAAAGCAAGCAGAAGGAATGAAATAACAAAGATCAGAGCAGAAATAAATGAAAATGAGAGAAAAAAACAAAAACAATAGAGAGAATTAAACCAAAACTTAGTTCTTTAAGCAGCTCAACAAAATTGACAAACCCTTAGCTAGACTGACAAAGACAAAAAAAGAAGATGCAAATAAATATATCAGAAATGAAAATGGGGAATTACTACTGATTCCACAAATATAAAAGAGATCATAAGAAGGTACTATGAACAACTGTATGCCATCAAACTAGACAACGTAGACAAAATGGAGAAATTCCTAGGAACATGCGAACAACCTACACTGACCCCAGAAGAAATAGAAGACCTCAACAAACCATCACGAGGAAAGAGATTGAAACAGTCATCAAACAACTCCCCAAAATAAAAATCCCAGGACCAGATGGTTTCACAGGTAAATTCTAGCAAGCGTTCAAAGAAGATTTAATACCAATCTTACTCAGTATTTCAAATGTAAGCTATGGACCATAGTTAGTGCTAATAGTCTGATCATGTTCTTTCATAATCTAACACATGATCTACCACAATGTGTGTGGTCTAAGTAATATGACCTAAATATGAAAAATAAACACATGGAGTTAAAACCTAGACTATAAATTCTAGGAGATAAGATGAGGATTGAGAAGAGGTACTGATGTTTAATGAGTGTAGAATTTTTAATTAGCTTGACTGTAAAAGTGTAGAAATGGATAGAGTTGATGGTAACACATTATGGTGAGTATAACTAACACAGCTGGTTTATAAATGGGAATGTTTCTGGAAAGGGTAGTCTAAGGATTCTAAATGTCAATTGAAAGAAAGCTAGAGAATAATCTAGGGACTGAATAACAGTAGAACCTGGAGGTGGATGAGGATTGTGGTGAATTGTACAAATACAAGAATGTTCTTATATGAACTAGAACAAATGTACATCACTATTACAAGGTGGTAAGAATATAATGATGCATGGGAAAACACAATTAATGTAACTTATGGACTATAGTTATAGTATTATTCTTGCATCAATGTCAAAGAAGGTACTATATCACGCTAAGGGTCAATCATAGGGGGGTATGGGATTTTTTTCTTTTGGACTAAGGAAAATGTTCAACGCTTTACTGGGGCAATGACTGCACAACTCTGTGATGAATGTGAGAGCCACTGAGTGTACACTTTGGATAGAATGTACAAGGCATGGGACTGTATCACACGGTGAACCATGTGGTGGAAGATGGACTGTGGTTAACAGTACACATATGAGAGTGTTTTCTCATGAACTATTACAAACATACAGTACCGATTTTATGACCTCTGATGTGGGAGATAGGCACTCAATTGCTTGAGCCACTTCAACTCCCTGGTCTGCTGTATCTCTCACTGTCTCTCCTCTGCATCTCCCTTTGTTGCATCATCTTGCTGCGCCAGCTCTCCATGGTGCAGGCTCTCCACGACATGGGCCAGCTCTCCATGGTGCAGGCCACCTTGCCTTCATCAGGATGCCCCAGGAATTGAACCCGGGGCCTCCTGTATGGTAGATGGGAGCCCAATCACTTGAGCTTATCCACTTCCCTAATGAACTTTGTTTTTAAAGAGGTTTTAGATTATAGAAAAGTTATATTGAAAGTATAGGGGATTCCCAAATACTCCACCCTCTCCCCTTCCCACATCTTCCCCACTTAATAATATCTTACACTTGTGTGGTACATTTGTTACAATTGATGAACAAATATTGAAGCATTGCTACAAACCAAGGTCTGTAGTTTACATTATGGTTTACACATAATTCCAATGCCCTAAGAGAGGGAGTTTTATAATTAGCCAGAAGACGGGAGCCTTGCCAGAAGAATGATGTGAGTGGCCACAAGAATGGGTCTCAGGCCTTGACTTGCCAGCAACAAGAAAGAGAAAGATGTGCCCCCTAAAGAAAAGCCAAGCTTGGAACTCTTCAGGGCACTTCTTTTTTTTTTTTTTTAATATTTAATTTTTTTTTTTATTTTTCATCCATTTTTAACCCCTCCCCCCCCCCCCCCCCATTTTTGCTGTTTTTGTGTCCATTCACTGGGCAATTCTCTGCGTCTGTTTCCTGCCCTCTCTTCTCATCCTTCTTCTTCCTGTCTTCACCAGGATTCGATCCTCGGAACCTCCGATGTGGGAGAGAGGCGCTCTGCCACCTTAGTTCCTGGTTTTTCAGTGCATCTCGTCTTGGCTCTCCCTTGTGTCACTCTCCTGTTACATCATCATCTTGCTGCGTGGCTCGGTGGGGCCTGGCACACCCGTTTGCGGGGCCTGTCAGTGTGCCTGCTCATGGGGTCTTATGGCCCGCATGCCTTCTATATTTTTCTTTATTTTACCAGGAGGTCCTGGGGATCGAACCCAGTTCCCTCCATACGGGAGATGAGCACCCAATCATTTGAGCCACATCCGCCCCGTCTGGGGCACTTCTTGAGGACACTAACACCTTTCAGGGTGTAGTCATCAAATACAGGGAGCCCCCAGAGGCACGTGTTCCAAAGAAACGGTGGTGTCTCAATGAGGCACTTCCAATTGGGTATATCCATCCATCGACAGCGTGCCCACCTCCTGGGTCAACACCGCCGGATTTCAGCCATACCCATCAACAATCCCTCTTGTTCTAAGCAGCCTGTGGTATTGCAGTATCAGCTTGTGGAGTACACTCGTGCTGATGGGATAATTGGCCACAGGGTGAGGCCCTACATCATTGACCTTGGCTCAGACCATGGAACCTTCTTAAACAACAAGCATATCGAGCCTTGGTGTTACTATGAACTGAAAGAAAAAGATGTGCTGAAATTTGGATTCAGTAGCAGAAACTATGTCTTACTTCATGAGTCCTCAGACACCTCTGAAGTAGACAGGAAAGAAGATGAGGATGATGAGGAAGAGGAAGAAGTGTCTGACAGCTAGCAAACTAAGAAAGACACAAACTATTGAGAAACCTTCTCTTCCTGGAAAACATTGGGATTGACTCAAAGAGCACTGTGGTGCTCTCTGTAATGCCTTGCATTGCCTTAAGTCTTTCCTCTATTGCTGACCAGCTTATGTTAGTTTAAGGAAACTGACTTATGTTTGGTTGAACTCTTTTCTGTGGCCTGTCAACCACATGCCTGTGGGCATTTGTTTTTGGAACAGTCTCACCAATTACAACACATCGTGTTTTAGTAGAAGCATTGTGGCTTTAGTTGGTGCTTTCAGAGCTGCTGCCTAGGAAACTATACACCCTTGGTTAAAGGCAGAATTGTGGCTTGTTCTCCTTGTACAGTTATTTTACTTATATAGTTGTTAAGTTTTGTGGACCTGGTTTTTGTTTTGTTTTGTTTCGTTTCGTTTTGGGGGCAAACCCCTGAACAGAGAATTTTTGCTAATCTTTGGTTATCACCAAAAAGCCTCCATTATTTACCAAAACTTTGGCCTGGTTGAGATCTTGAGTCATAGAATTTGATTTGGCCTTTACTGTTTTGGAGGTGGAAACTTATCACATAACCTCGTTATAGACTGCTTAGCTTCAACAGATGCTTTATGGAGCCTGCTTAAGCAGATAACTGGACAGGAAGATCATGACTAGTGCCAGCAGGTGCTGATTTAATGTCATGAGAGGCTGAAATGGATTGTGGAACTGTTCTATGGGAGAATTCCTGATTTCTCCATGAAGCATGTTGTATTAGTCAGCCAAAGGGGTGCTAATGTGAAATACCAAAAATGGGTTGGTCTTTACAAAGGGTATTTATTTGGGGTAGAAGTCCACAGATACCAGGCCATAAAGCGTTGTTTCTTCTCTCACCAAAGTCCATTGTCACATGTTGGAGCAAGACAGCTGCCGATGTTTGCCAAGGTTCAGGCTTCTTGGGTTCCTCTCTTCCCAGGGCTGCATTTTTCTCTGGGCTTAGCTCTTCTGGTTCCTCCACAAGGTCAGCTGCAGACTATCAGGCGACCGGCTCACTTCTCTTCTCCTGGGGCCTTCTCTCCAATAGCAAAACTGCTTCTCAAAAACTGCTTCTACTCTGTTCTCTGCCTTGCCTTTTATATTCAATTCCCCACCCACAAAGGGGTGGGGCTCAACGCCCTACTGATGTGGCCCAGTCAACACCCTAATCATAACTTAATCATGCCCAGATTAACAGATCAATTTACGAGCATGATCCAATTATATATTTTGGAATTCATAATTACATCAAACTACCCAATGGCCACACATGTATATAACCATCTTATCTGTTTTTCAACTTTGTATTTTTGTTCAGACGTTATCTCCTTTTTCCTTCTTTGAGAAATATACTGTCACTTATGTGGCAGGGTTCTTGCTTTATTCTAGCAACATGTGTATATGTCTAAAGGAGGTTGTGGGGAAGCGGCTGTGGCTCAATCAGTAGGGCTCCCGTTTACCATATGGGAGGCCCCGGGTTCGGTTCCCGGGGCCTCCTGGTGAAGGCAAGCCTGCCCGCACGGCGTGGTTAGCTGACCCAGCGAGCACAAGCAGCAAGGGGGAGATAAATGAATAAATAAATAAAAATCTTTAAAAATAAAAAAAATAAAGGAGGTTGTGTAGTTTACATGTTTCATCTTTGAAAAACATGTTCAGATTTATGTTATATTTGCCTTCTAGAAATAAGGGAATTACCCAGTTTACTAATTTTCCACCAGAGAAATATGTGTAAGGAGAAAAGAATTGTACACACACATATATATAAATTGCATGTGAAAGAACTGCATACTGATTTTCATATGAGAATGTTTTGTGTTGTAATGTAATACTACTACATTATAGGCAAAGGCCTCCCTGGCATCTGAAGAGCAGATTTTCATTTATATGTATTTTGGGCATAAAAAAATAGTAAAATTTGTAAATACCAAAAAAGAAGGAAAGATGATGATTTCAATAGTCAGAAGAGAAAATTTCTTTCTCTTCTTCAGCCAACCAGCTTCTCCTGGAGAATTCATTGTAAACCTTCATCCGAGTTCCCAGATTGCAGCCTGCCCTCCAGAATTTGGACTTATGCATCCCCACAGGCACATGAGACAACTTTATAAAATCTCATACTATTTACAGATATATCCTGTTGGCTCTGTTTCCCTAGAGAACCCTGACTAATACAGAATCCTATGTAGTTTTTGCTGTGCTAGGAAAGCATTGAGTCCTTCTATGACCATGGCAGGTTGTGCTCCGTATTGTAGAACTTAAGTACTCAGTGGAGCTCTTTTCAACATGTTGACAAATCTGAAGCTGCTTCCTGAGGAAGATCTGGGCTTTACAGCAAGTAGCTTCTTGGCTCACCTCCATGAGAGGTCCTATGACCTTCCATTCAGAGGTTATGCTTCTCAACCGACATTATCTACCAACCACCTTCTTTGTTGGTTTCCAAAATAAATGGATTGGTCTTCAGTAAACGATGGGGATAAAATGCTCTCTAGAAATGCTATCTAGTCCTTGTCAGAGATTATAACTTTAAATGGTCTGCCATGTAGTTCTAATCACAAATCTAGCCAAGAAAATTGAAATTTTAGGAAAGTTTGCTTAAGAAAGGGTTCCCACATTTTTTTCCTAGTAGACTACATAATTAAGGATTCAGATATGTACAGACTGCATAAATTGATAATAATGTTTAAATATGGCTTGTTGGCTATTCAACAATATGAATTTTGGGTTTAGTAACATAAAAGCATCCAAAAATTGAATCAACTTACTCAAACATGCACTGTTTATAGGCCTATTTTTGGCAGTGGATCAATTTTGATTGCTTCAATAATAAGAATAGAACACTGATATATAACAATACGAACTTGGGCATCAGGAGGTTTTCAGTCCGGGCCTGTCTCATGCTGACTCGAGTCAGACTTCTGATGTGGGCTTCCTTTTTGGCAGTTTTAAGAAAAAGAACACACTTTGAGCTGCATCAGGAAGCCCCTAACCTTATCTAGAGCTTGGCCATCCAACCCAAGAGGTTGGAATAGTATTCACCTGCAATATTCTAGAACTGGATGCTGGGAGGAAGAAACTGTAATTCCTGTAGAAAACTGTTTGGCAGTATCTACTACAGCTAAACATGTTCCTGTATTATGACTGGCAATTCTACTCCTCTGTATAGACCCAAGAGAAATGAGTACACCAAAAGATATATGCCTAAAGTTGGACTATAGACAGTAAGCATTATGCCAGTGTTAAATTTCTTGAACTTGATAACTGTACTTAATGTGGTTACATCAGTGAATATCCTTGTTCCTAGGAAATGTACATGGAAGTATTAAGTATTCAAGGAGCCTGATGTATGCAACCTACTCTCAAATGTTTAGAAAACAGGTAGATGTTTAGACAGACAGACAGGTAGAACGATATAACAAATGTGGCCAAATGTTAAAACTGGCAAATCTGGGTGTGGCCATCTGGCAATTTGATGTAATTATGAATTCCAAAAATATAATTGGATCATGCTTGTAATCTGATCTGTTAATCTGGGCATGATTAAGTTATGATTAGGGCATTGACTGGGCCACGTCAGTAGGGCGTTGAGCCCCACCCCTTTGTGGGTGGGGAATCAAATATAAAAGGCATGGCAAGAACAGAGTTGCAGCAGGTTTTGAGAAGCAGTTTTTTGTTTTTTTTTTTTACCGGGAGGTCCCGGGGATCGAACCCAGGTCCCTCCATATGGGAGACGGACGCCCAACCATTTGAGCCACATCCTCCCCCTTGAGAAGCAGTTTTGATGTTGGAGTTTTGATGTTGGAAAGAAGGCCCCAGGAGAAAAGAAGTGAGCCGTTTGCCTGGTAGTCTACAGCTGACTTGTGGAGGAAACAGGAGCTAAGCCCGGACAGCAACGAAGCCCTGGGAAGAGAGGACCCCAAGAAGCCTGAACCCTGGCAAACGCCGGCAGCTGTCTTGCTCCAACACGTGGCGATGGACTGTGGTGAGAGAAGAAACTTAATGCTTTATGGCCTGGTATCTGTGGACTTCTACCCCAAATAAATACCTTTTATAAAGACCAACCCATTTTTGGTATTTCACATTAGCACCCCTTTGGCTGACTAATAAACTGGGTATCTGGGTAAGGGGCATATTGCAGATCTCTGCATTGGTTTGGTATTATTTTTGCAACTGTCCTGTAAGTTTTATGCTATTTCAAGATAAAATGTTAAAAAAAAGAAAAAAATTCTAGTATTGGAGTGCTTCTTGGAATATCCAGTTCACTGAGTTGCACATGGACACACTTTGGTAGTGTGTTTGATAGTTTAGTACTGATAGGGTATAAATAGACAGTCTATGGTCTGTATTCCCAAGACAATCATGAAAATGTCTTTACTATTGTATTTTATTTGTTTGCATATGATAATAAAGCACTGTTCATATTCATGAAAACTTATGAAACAGGGAAATTGTGTGGTATGTGAATTATATCTTGATAAAGCTATTATATATATATATATATTTTTTTTTTAAGATTTTATTTATTTATTCATTTATCCCCCCCTTGCTGCCCGCGCTCGCCGGGTCAGCCAACCATGCCGCGCGGGCAGGCCCGCCCTCACCAGGAGGCCCCAGGAACCAAACCCGGGGCCCCCCATATGGCAAACGGGAGCCCCACTGATTGAGCCACAGCCGCTTCCCTATTATATTTTTTAAAAACACAGACACACACACACAAAACCTATAAACCTCTTCTAACCATCCCATCACGGCGCTTTAAACTCAGCGGGGGCCTCTGCACCATACCGAGGCTGCTACACAAAAGGCAGAACAGTCAACAGTGCCTGGCACCAGCCAAGAAGGACCCAGGCCCTGCTGTTTATTGCTTTGGTCTTTTGGACTTGCAGATTCCTGACTCTGCATGTCAAGCCTCAGATGACAGATTCCCTCCTCCAGTCCTGGGCTGTCAGGAACCTGTGGTTCAAATTCTCCTCTGCCACATCTAGGGAAGGGGATTCTCACACAATTGTGACTTATTTTCCACTCAATATAGTGCATCATTCTTCAAAATCTATGAATGCATTGAACTCATGACAGCTCAGTAATGGAAAAGGAGTGATTTCCAGTCACCACCTGCCCAATCCACATGTCCAGTTGGAGTCTGCATTTCCTTGAACAAATCAACAGAGCTTTTATTTGTCCCCTGCAGTTTTGAGTTCAATGTGTTCAGATGTCTTGTCACATCTATAAGAAAATACAATCTTGTGCATCACTGGAGGGCTAAGAAATTAGATTTGTGGATTCTTTTATTGCAAAAAGTCCTTGATTAGAGATGGCAGCTCAGTCAATCACCATACCTGGCATCAATTTCTTCCAAATAGCTCATAAACTGGTCATGGTTAAAGGCATGAGTTACAGAGGAAAATTCATAATCTTCATTGATTTCTCCATCACATCATGTAGTGAATCTGACTTGCAAATTTCATGGCATAGAGTCTCCTGAGGCATGAGGCAATGACAGCTGGACCCACCAAATTTCTCTTGGCTTGAATACATTGTTGAAAGCTTGTTTGCCTTTCAATGCAGATGCCTTATGTGTAGCAAGTAAAGTTTTCCATGTTTAGAACTTTCCAAAGTCCTTACTTTTAGCTGTTTACAACCCACTAATTCATGTGGGTTGGTGTAAAAAATCATGGACTCTGGAGCCAGACCTCCTGGGTTTAAATCTCAGCTATTCCTCTTGCCAGCTACGTGATCTTAGGCATAACACTTAATCTTTGTGCCTCGTTCCTTTCCCTGTAAAATTCAGATGAGAATAATATAATAGTACCTCTGTTATAGGGTTGTTATGAAGATTAAATATGTTGTTATTTGTAAAGTGCTTAGAACAGTACTGGCACATAGTAAGTGCTGCAAATGTTAGTTATTAAGTAAATTAGGTTAGTTAGTTATTTTTGTTAAAAATCTCAGGCAGGTACAAACAACCTCTCCCCCTTTCCTAAGTCAAGCAGGCAGCACTGGGTCTGTAAGCTTCATGTTAGACACCCCGAATAAGGGATATCCAGTCTATTCACATCTGGAGGTACTCTTAAGTTCTAGTGTTCAATCAAGTTAAACCATTGGGAACCTCTATATTTGGTTACTCTTATGGAATCACCTTCACCGAGTTTTAGTTCTAAAGCTAAGCCTTCAATATTTTTCAAAGGTCACTACAGTGAAGGGCCAATTGAAACACATTTCAATATCCAACATATTACATATCTGCATCTCCAGCCTAAACCCCTTCTCTGAGCTCCAGCCTCATGTATCCAACTGTCTACCTGGCATCTCCACTTGCATATTTCAAAAGCAACTCAACATATCTAAGAACAAACTCATGATCTTCTCCCCACTCCAGAACCCCAACCTGATTTTCATAGTGTTCCACCTCTCAGAGAACGGCATCACCATTTATCCTGTTGCAAAGGCCAGAATCATAGTAGTCATCATTGACATCTCCTTCTCCCTCAATCCTCATATCAATCCATTACCAAAACGAATCAACTTCATTTCCTAAATATCTCTCAAATAGCCAAAGTCCACACATCTGTTTGTATAGAGCTGTAACCAGTGTTTACAAACTATTCTTTTGCCTTTTCACTTGATAATGTCATAAACCTATGGACTTGCAGATCAGGATCGTCAATATTTGTTTATTTATTTAGTCGACAAACCCCGACACTCCCATCTATGATGGGTGCTGAAGAACAGGGATGGCTCGAACCCCTTCCTGCTCTCAGAGGCCTCCAGGTCTAGTGGGGGAAACAGAATTTACAATTGATTTTTAGGGGATAAGTGCTATGCTAGAGACCACAGAAGAGCAACAAGTTAATCAGACTGGGGTTTGGAAAGACATCCTATGCCTTGAAGGGTGATTAAGAGTTAGCCAAGGGAAGGGGGAGTTGAAGTGAGAGGCAGTCTATTCAAAAAGAATAACACATATAAAAACATAGAGGAAGAACGTGCATGGTATGTTCAAGGAACTCTGAGGTATTCAGGTGGATGGAGGTTAGAATTTGAGGAGTTTGGAAATTGCCAATGGCCAGATCATTGCCTTGAATGCCATATCAAGGAGACTTCTAAACATTGTGGATAATGAGAATATATGGAAGATATCCAAACAAAGGAGGGACATGATCAGATCTTGATGTTAAAAAGATCTCTGTGTGCACCTAACAACAGAACCCCAAATGAATAGTTCAAATATGGATAAGATAAAAAGGAAATATAAGACTTGAATGACAGTATAAACTAACTAAACCTAACAGACATCTATAGAACACTCCACCCAACCATAGAATATACATTCCTCTCAAGTGTCCATGGAACATTCTATAAGATAAAACATATACTAGGTAGTAAAACAAGCCTCAGTAAATTTTAAAAGACTGAAATTATGCAAAATATGTTCTCTGATCACAGTGGAATGAAATTGGAAATAAATAACAATGAAATTTGGGAAATTCACAAATATGTAGAAATTAAATAACAACCTTCTAAATACTCAATGGTTCAAAGGACACTGAATAGCCAAATGCAGTCTTGAAAAAGAAAAACAAAGTTGGAGGACTCATACTTCCCAATTTCAAAACTTATTACAGGGGAGCAGATGTAGCTCAAGTGGTTGAGCACCTGCTTCCCAAGTATGAGGTCCTGGGTTCAATGCCAAGTACCTCCTAAAAAAAAAAAACGTATTACAAAGCTACAATAATCAAGACAGTATGGTCTTGGCATAAGGATAGACATTTAGATCAATGGAATAGATTTGAGAGTCGAGAAATAAACCCTCTCATTTGCGACCAATTGATTTTTGACAAGGGTGCTGAGACTGTTCAATGGGGAAAGAATAATCTTTTACACAAATGGTGATGCAACAATTGAATATCCACAGGCAAAAGAATGAAGTTAAACCCCTATCACATACCATATACAAGAGCTAACTCAAAATGGATCAAAGACCAAACTGTAAGAGGTAAAACTATAAAACTCTTAGAAGAAAGCCATAGGGGTAAGTCTTCATGACCACGTTAAGGCAATGGTTTCTTAGATATGACACCAAAAGCACAAGCAAGAAACAAAAGATAGATAAATTGGACTTCATCAAAATTAAAAACATTTGTGCTTCAAAGGACACCAAAAAGAGTGAAAAGGCATTCAACAGAATGGGAGAAAATATTCTAGGCTTGTACCTAGCATATATTAAAATTTTTTACAACTCATTAATAAAATGACAGATAGCTCAATTAAAATTGGGCAAAGGAAAATGGAAAATGTTAGGATGTATATGTTACCAAAATAATTTTTTTAATTGGACAAAGGATCTTAAAAGACATTTCTCCAAAGAAGATATACAAGTGGACAATAAGCTTATGAAAAGATGCTCAATATTATTATCTGTCAGGGAAATGCAAATCAAAACCAAATGCAATACCACTTCATACCCACTAGAATGTCTATAATAAAAAAATACAGATAATAACAAGAGGTGGCAAGAATTTGGGGAGATTAGAACTTTCATGCATTGCTGCTGTAGGGTAAAATGGTGCAGCCACTTTGGAAAACAGTTTGTTAGTTCTTCAAAAAGTTAAACATAGAGTTACCATAGGACCTGGCAATCTCACTTCCAGGTTTATACCCAAAATAATTGAAAGCGCAGACTCAGACAGATATTTGTACACCAATGCTCACAGCAGCATTATTCACAACAGCCAAAAGGTGGAAGCAACCCAATGGATAAATAAAATGTGGCATAGCCATATAGTGGAATATTATTAGGTCATAAAAGAGAATGAGGGAAGCGGCTGTGGCTCAATCAGTAGGGCTCCCGTTTACCATATGGGAGGCCCCGGGTTCGGTTCCCGGGGCCTCCTGGTGAAGGCAAGCCCGCCCGCGCGGCGTGGTTGGCTGACCCAGCGAGCGCAAGCAGCAAGGGGGGGATAGATGAATAAATAAATAAAATATTTAATTAAAAAAAAAAAAAAAAAAAAAAAAAGAATGAAGCTCCAATACATGGTATAACATGAAAACATCTTGAAAACATGATACTAAGTGAAGGAAGCCAGTCACAAAACACCACTTATTTTATGATTTGTCCAGAATAGGGAAATCTATAGAGATAGAAAGTAGATTAAACAATGAGGTGGAGCCAGTGGCCACTTGACAGTTTTTTGGGTAGGGAGGGGATGAGCAGTTGAAATACAGGGGTTTCTTTGGGAGTTGGAGGTTGTCCTGAGTACTGTTGTGGCAATGGATGTAGGCCATTTTAAATCAGCACACACCACTCAGAACTGAGTGGGAGAGAGTGTGGTCTACAGTGTGAACTGTGGTCTATGGTTGGTGGCAAGGCTCCAGGATGTGTAAGTTCATTGAGGTTGGTGGGCCACACTGTGGGAGATGTTTGTGTGGGATGTGGTGGGAGGTGTGGGAGGTGGGGAACATGGGAATGCCCGTAATTTTTGTGTAACATTTATGTCATCTAAGCATCCTATAAAATATATATATACCTGGAAAAATAAAATAAAATAAAATTTTAAAAGTA
>JAKSZT010054503.1:67823-118671 GCA_026826555.1 Tolypeutes matacus | reverse complement strand
GAGAGTTTTACTTCCTCTTTTCCTATTTGGACGCCTTTAATTTTTTTTTCTTGTCTAATTGCCCTAGCTAGAACTTCTAGTACAATGTTGAATAACAATGGTGACAGTGGGCATCCTTGTCTTGTTCCTGATCTTAGGGGGAAGCACCTGTTTGGGGAGGCCAGGAGATCAGAAAAGCATCCTGCAACATCCTTGAAAGAACAGAAGGAGGAGACTGCCCATTTGCACTGAAGATCCATGTGCAGAGGTCACTGCCCATCCTCCACTGGAGGTACAAAACACCTCGGGAGCTATTCTATGGCTGGAATTAGAAGCTTTCAACCTTTCCCCATTGAGTATGATGTTGGCTGTGGGTTTTTCATATATGCCTTTTATCATATTGAGGAATTTTCCTTTTATTCCTATCTTTTGAAGTATTTTTATCAAAAAAGGATGTTGGATTTTGTCGAATGCCTTTTCTGCATCTATTGAGATGATCATGTGGTTTTTTTCCTTCAATTTGTTAATGTGGTGTATTACATTAATTGCTTTTCTTATGTTGAACCAGCCTTTCATACCATGAATAAATCCCACATGGTCTTGATGTATAAGTCTTTTGATATGCTGTTGGATTCGATTTGCAAGTATTTTGTTGAGAATTTTTGCATCTATGTTCATGAGACTGATCGGTCTGTAATTTTATTTTCTTGTGGAATCTTTATCTGGCTTTGGTATTAGTGTGATGTTGGCTTCATAAAATGTGTTGGGTAATTTTCCCTCCTCTTCAATTTTTTGGAAGAGTTTAAACAGGATTGGTGTTAATTCTTTTAGAAATACTTGGTAGAATTCACCTGTGAAGCTATCTGGTCCTGGACTTTTCTTTGCTGGGAGATTTTTTTTTTTTTTTTAAGATTTTATTTATTCATTCATTTATTCCCCCCCTTGCTGCTTGTGCTCGCTGGGTCAGCTAACCACGCCATGCGGGCGGGCTTGCCTTCACCAGGAGGCCCCGGGAACCGAACCCGGGGCCTCCCATATGGTAAATGGGAGCCCTACTGATTGAGCCACAGCCGCTTCCCAGCTGGGAGATTTTTTTTTTTTTTTTAAAGATTTTTATTTATTTATTCATTTATCGCCCCCTTGCTGCTTGTGCTCGCTGGGTCAGCTAACCACGCCGTGCGGGCGGGCTTGCCTTCACCAGGAGGCCCCGGGAACCGAACCCGAGGCCTCCCATATGGTAAACGGGAGCCCTACTGATTGAGCCACAGCCACCTCCCAGCTGGGAGATTTTTGATGACGGATTCAATCTCCTTAATTGTGATTGGTTTGTTAAGTTCTTGTATTTCTTGTTGTGTCAGTGTAGGTTGGTTATGAGTTTCTAGAAATTTGTCCATTTCATCCAGGTTGTCTAGTTTGTTGGCATATAGTTTCTCATAATGTCCTCTTATGATTCTTTTTATTTCTGTGAGGTCATTTGTAATTTCCCCCCTTTCATTTCTGATTGTATTTATTTGCATCTTCTCTCTTTTTTTCTTTGTTAGTCTAGCGAGGGGTTTGTCAATTTTATTGATCTTCTCAAAGAACCTGCTTTTGGTTTTGTTGATTTTCTCTATTGCTTTTTTGTTCTCATTTTCATTTATTTCCGCTCTAATCTTTATTATTTCTTTCCTTCTTTTTGCTTTGGGATTGGTTTGCTGTTCTTTTTCTAGTTTCTCAAGTTCTTCAGATAAATCTTTGAGTTTAGCTCTTTCTTGTTTCTTAATATAGGCATTTAGGGCTATAAATTTCCCTCTCAAGACTGCCTTTGCTGTATCCCATAAGTTTTGATATGTTGTGTTCTCATTTTCATTTGTCTCAGTATATTTACTGATTTCACTTGCAATTTCTTCTTTGACCCACTGAATATTTAGGAGTGTGTTGTTCAGTCTCCACACATTTGCAAATTTCCTTTTTTCCTGTCTGTTATTGATTTCTAGTTTCATTCCATTGTGATTTGAGAAGGTGCTTTGTATAATTTCAATCTTTTTATATTTATTGAGAGCTGTATTGTGACCTAACATGTGGTCTATCCTGGAGAAAGATCCATGAGCACTTGAGAAGAATGTATAACCCTCTGAATTTGTATGCAGTGTTCTGTATATGTCTGTTAGGTCTAACTTGTTTATCATATTGTTCAAGTTCTCTGTTTCCTTGTTGATCTTCTGTCTAGTTGTTCTATCTAATGATGTGAGAGGGGTGTTGAAGTCTCCAACGATTATTGTAGAAATGTCTATTTCTCCCTTCAGTTTTGCCAGAGTTTGTCTCATATATTTTGGAGCACCCTGGTTAGGTGCATAGATATTTATGACTGTTATATCTTCCTAGAGGATCGTCCCTTTTATTAATATATAATGGCCTTCCGCATCTCTTATCACTTTTTTGCATTTGAAGTCTGTTTTGTCTGATATTAGTACAGCTACCCCTGCTCTTTTCTGTTTCTTATTCGCTTGGAGTATCTTTTTCCAACCTTTTACTTTCAGCCGTCTTGTATCCTTGGGTCCGGGGTGAGTTTCTTTTAAGCAGCATATTGATGGCTCATGTTTTTTTATCCATTCTGTCCGCCTGTATCTTTTGATTGGGGAATTTAATCCATTCACATTCAATGATATTACTGAAAATGCACTATTTATTTCCTCCATTTTATTCTTTGGTTTTCATATGTCATCTTGTTTTTGTCTCTCTTTTTACTCTTTTGGTTATCCTTTCTGCTTTTCTTTCTTCTATACTCTCCTCCAAGCCTCTCTCTCCTGTCTTTTTCTTTCAGGTTCTAAGGCTTCCTTTAATATTTCCTGCAAAGCTGGATTCTTTTTTGCAAACTCTCTTAGTTTCTGTTTGTTTGTGAATACTTTATATTCACCTTCATATTTGAAGGACAGTCTTGCTGGATAAAGAATTCTCGGCTGGCAGTTTTTCTCTTTCAGTTTCCTAATTGCATCATACCACTGTCTTCTTGCCTCCATGGTTTCTGAAGAGAAATCTGCACAAAGTCTTACTGGACACCCTTTGTACGTGATTGTTTGCTTCTCTCTTGCTGCTCTGAGAATTTTCTCTTTCTCTTTTACATTTGACATTCTGAATAATATGTGTCTTGGCGTAGGTCTATTTGGATTTATTCTTATTGGGGTACGGTGTGCTTCTTGGACATGTAAGTTCATTTCTTTAGTGAGAGTTGGGAAATTTTCAGCTATTATTTCCTCAAATACTCTTTCTGCCCCTTTTCCTTTCTCTTCTCCTTCTGGAACTCCCATGACACGTATGTTCTTGCGTTTTGTGTTGTCATTCAACTCTCTGAGCCCCTGCTCAATTTTCTCCATTCTTTTCTCTCTCTGTTCTTTTCTCTCTTTGATTTTAGCTGCTCTTTCTTCAGTATCACTTATTCTTTCTTCTATCATTTTGAGTCTGCTGTTGTATGCTTCAAATGTATTTTTTACTTCACCTATTGTGTCTTTCATTCCCATGAACTCTGTTACTTTTCTGTTCATGATTTCAAATTCTTCTTTACGTTCGTACAATGACATCTTGATGTCATTGATCTCTTTAACTATATTGTCTTTCATCTCATTAATTTGATTTTGGAAATGTGTGCTCATCTCACTGATTAGTTCTCTCAAATTCTGCATCTCTTCTGGGACTTTGATGTATTCCTTTTCTTGGGCCATGTCTTCTATTTTCTTAGTATGGCCCGTAATTTTTTGCTGGTGCTTAGGCATCTGGTTAGTTTTTATTTTACTTAGATGCTCTATCTCTTTCTCTTTTATGGGGTTTTAGTGGCAGGAGACTGTGAGTTACCACCGCTCTTTGATTTTTGGCTCAACCTTGATTGTTAGGATTGTTCTGCTGGTTGCTCAAAACTGGGCACTGGACCCAGTAATTGGTTGTAGAGTCGTTTCCTAGGGCCTTGGGCAGGGAGGCTATAGAGGCCAGGAAAAGCTTCTCTTACTTATTAAGGTCTATTATAATTTTTTTTTGTGCACTTCCTTGGTCTGCCAGGAGATTGTGCTTGTTGGCAGCTCTCAATTCAATGCCTGGTCGGAGACTATTTGTTGTGACACAGACCAGATCAATGTGACAGAGCTTCCTGTCTGGGGGCTAAGAGCCCTGTGATTCAAACTTTCTGAGACAGTTCTCCAGACTTCTCTCGTAGCGCCCCCCTTTTCCCAGCTAAGAAATATTTCCACCCCCTTCTGAATCCTCAGCAATCAGTCCCTGTTAGTAGAGGAGGAGATTGGGAGGTTTGTATATCTTTAGCCCCTTGCAGGCTCCTAGGCAAACAATGGCGCAGCCCCACCCAGCCTGGAAGGGCTCTCGGGACAGGGCCGACCAAACCTGGGAGTCCAAAGCAGGGTCAGCCCCGGGCTCTCTCTCCCCTCTCCCGTGGTGTCCTCAACAATTAGTCCAGGCTAGAAGAGTGGGAGATTGCGAGGGTCCGATTTCTCCAGTCCTTCCTAGGCTCCCAGGGCAAACCACCGTGTGGAGGGGTCCGTGGGGCTCCACAGCCCAAATATCAGGTCAGAACCTGAGTCAGCCTAAGGCTGTGTCCCTCTCTCTCCCCTTTCCAGGAGTGGCAGATCCCTGAAGCCCCCCTTTGTCTGTGGTCACAGGCCCAGGGGCCCGAGAGTTCTGAAGAGTGTGGAGGAGGGTGCCGGCAGCAGGAGAAGCTGCTACTTGCAACTCACAGTTCTGTAGTCGCGATTTCCCTCTTCTGTCCCTCTCTCCTCTGGGTGGTGTGCAGCCTTCACCTGCTGTCCTAAACCCTAGAAGATCTTTTTCGGGGCTGTTTCAGCTTGTCCTCTAGCTATTTTTCTGGAGAAGAGATTCCCGTGTCTTACTAGTCCGCCATCTTCCCAGAAGTCCTGAAATCCTATATTTTTGTACTTTTGGTTTGTAACTGCTTTCCTCCATATAACTTAACAGACAAATGTGTAGAATAATATTTTAAATCTATGTTAATGGGCATACAACGTATAAAGATGTAATCTGAGAAAATAACAATATAAAGAGAAAGACATTGAGGTATATAGAAGCAGAGAATTTGTATACTACTGAAACTAGGTTGGTACTAGTCAAACTAAGTTGTTATTAGTTTAAGATGTTTATTGTAATTACAAATAATAATAAAATAACTAAAAAATATAGAGAACAGGAAAGAAGAAGGGAATTGAAATGGTACTGTACAAAAATGCAACTAAATACCAAAAGAGGCCAGTAATGGAGTAACTGAAGAAAAAAAAATTAACTAGACACACAGAAAGCAAATAGCTAAATGGCAGAAGTAAATCCTTCCTTGTCAGTTATTACCTTAAATGAAAATGGATTAGACTCCCTTATTAAAAAGCAGAGATTAGCAGATAGGATACAAAAAAAAAAAAACATGCTTCATTCATATGCTGTCTACAAGAGATTTGCTTTGGGTACAAAGACACAAAGAGGTTGAAAATAAAAGGGTAAAAAAAAGATATTCCATGCAAATAGTAATCAAAAGAGAGCTTGACTATATTATTGTCAGACAAAATAAACTTTAAGCCCCCAAATATTACAAGATACAAAAAAGATATTACAGGGAAGCGGCTGTGGCTCAATCAGTAGGGCTCCCGTTTACCATATGGGAGGCCCCGGGTTCGGTTCCCAAGGCCTCCTGGTGAAGGCAAGCCCACCTGCATGGCGTGGTTAGCTGACCCAGCGAGCACAAGCAGCAAGGGGGGGATAAATGAATAAATAAATAAAATCTTAAAAAAAAAAAAGATATTACATATTGATAAAAGTTTCAATCCAGCAGGAAGATATAATAATTATATACATATATGCACCTCACAACAGATCCCCAAAATATATGAAGCAAAAACTGACAGAATTGAAGGGAGAAATAGATAATTTTACAATAATAGTTGGAGTCTTCTATATACCACTTTCAATAATTGATAAAACATCTAAATAGAAGAAGATCAGTAAGGAAACAGAGGATCTGAACAACACTATTAACCAATGAGACCTAATGCACATATAAGAACACTCCATCCACCAACAGCAGAATACACGTTCTTCTCAAGAGCACATGGAACATTTTCCAGGATAGACCATATGTTAGACCTCAAATCAAATCTTAATAAGTTTTAAAATATTGAAATCATACAAAATATCTTCTTGGACCACAATGGAATAAAGCTAGAAATCAGTAACAGAAGGAAAAGTGGAAATTTTATAAATATGTGGAATTCAAACAACATATTATTAAGCAATCAATGGGTCAAAGTGGAAATCACAAGGGAAATTAGGAAATATCTGGAGATGAACAAAAACAAAAACACAACATACCAAAGCTTATGAGATGCAGCAAAGGCAGTGCTCAGAGGGAGATTTATAGCTTGAAATGCCTACATAAAAGAAGAAAGATCACAAATCAATAACCTAACTTCACACCTAAAGAAACTAGAGGAAGAAGAGCAAACTAAACCCAAGATAGTAGAAGGAAGAAAATAGTAGATTACAGCAGAGATAAATGAGAGAATAGAAACAAAGCCAAAATGTTGGTTTTTTGAACCGATCAATAAAATTGACAAAGAAAAGTGATAGGGGACTCAACTAAAATCAGGAATGAAAGAGGGGACATTACTATCAATCTTACAGGTATAAGAATGAGTATAAGAGAGAAATATGAAAAACTGTATGCTAACAAATTAGAAAACCTAGATGAAATGGACAAATTCCTAGAAACATACAAATTACCTAGTCTGACATAAGAAGAAACAGAAGATCTCAACAGACCTATAATAAGTAAATAAACTGAATCAGTAATTTGAAACCGCCCCCCCCAAAAAAAAATCCTCCAGGACTGGATGTTTCACTGCTGAATTCTACCAAACATTTGAAGAAGATTTAACACCAATCCTTCTTAAACTCTTCCAAAAAATAGAAGAGGAGGGATTACGGGTCCTAACTCATTCTACGAAGCCAACATTACCTTGATACCAAAGTCAAATAAAGACAACACACACAAAAAAAGAAAATTTCAGGTCAACATCCCTTCTGAATATAGATGCAAAAATCCTCAACAAAATACTGGCAAAGCAAATCCAGTTTATTAAAAGGATTAATCATATACCATGACCAAGTGGGTTTATTCCAGGAATGCAAAGATGGTTCAACATAAGAAAATCAAACAATGTAATACACCACATTAATAGAAAGAAGGGGGGAAAACAACACATGATTATCTCAATGCAGAAAAGGCATCTGACAAAATCCAATAGCTTTTCTTGATAAAAAACAAAAAACAAACAAACAAACAAAAAAACACACACACTCAGAAAACTGGGAATATAAGGGAAATTTCTCAAAATGGTAAAGGTCATTGATGAAAAACCCACAGCACATATCATGCTCAATGGTGAAAGAATGAAAGTTTTCCCCCTATGATCAGGAACAAGTCTGCTGTCACCACTGCTATTCAACATTGTACTGGAGATTCTAGACAGAGCAGCAAAGCAAGGGAAAGAAATAAAATGCCTCCAAATTGGAAAGAAAGAAGTCACATTATCCCTTTTCACAGATGACATGACCTTATATATATTAAAAATCCCAAAGAATCCAAAAGAAAGGTACTAGAACTAATAAAATGAATTCAGCAAAGTTGCAGCATACAAGATACTCAGAAGTCAATTGGATTTCTATACACAAGTAATGAACACTCTGAAAAGGAAATCAAGAAAACTATTTCATTTACAATAGCATCTAAAAGAATAAAATATCCAGAAATAAATAAATGGAAAGATATTCTGTGTTCATGGATTAGAAAACTTAATTTTGTTAAGATTTCAATACTGCCAAAAGCAGTCTACAAATTCAAGACAATCCTTATCAAAATTCCAGCAGCCGTTTTTGCAGAAGTGGCAAATCTGATCCTCAAATTCATATGGAATTGCAAGGCGCCCCGAATAGCCAAAACCATCCTGAAAAATAAGAAAAAAGTTGGAGGACTCATGCTTCCTGATTTCAAAACTTACTACATTGTGTATATCACTAGAAGGAAAGCTTAAAAATGAAACATGTGGTTGTATAGCATTGCAAACTCCCTTGTGAAAAAATGAATATGGTTATTTGTGCATATCTAAGAATGTTTTTCTATGAAACAGAACAAATGTACATTAATGTTACAAGATGTTAATATCAGGGTGATACCTGGGCAAAAACACAACCAAAGAAAACTATGGACAGTAGTGTATAGTAATAATCTTCTATCAATGGCTAAAAAAAAAAAAAAGTAAGTATGCTAAGCAAAAGAAAAATAGATTAGCAGTTATGTATGGCAGGGGAAAGATAGAGAAATTGAGAGGTGACTACTAAGGGATAGGGTTTTTTGTTTGTTTGTGTTTGTATAGAAAAGGTGGTGCATTTACCACCTAGGACCCAGTGAACTATCCTGGCTACTTTGTGCTAGTTCTACTAGGAAGGAGAGCAGAGTTGGTAAATGGAGTCACATTTGGGGTCAAAGATTAATACCAGTTCAATTGTGTTACCTTTCCCAGGGGTATTTGCATTAGAGAAGTGGAAAAAGTCACACTTCAGCCATGTTGGGAAACGGAACCTAGTTTGGAAATGGAGAGCTGTTTAGTCTGCTAGGCTGCCATAAGTAATATACCAGAAATGGGTATTTATTAGCTTACAAGCTTACAGTTTTGAAGCCATGAAAATGTCCAAATCAAAGCATCATCAGGCAATGCTTTCTTCCTAAAGATCAGTTGCTAGGGATCCTGTACTCCTCTGTCACATGGCAAGGCACATGGCAGTGTCTGCTGGCCTCTCTCTCTTCTGGGTTTCATTGCTTTCAGTTTCTGGCTTCTGAGGCTTTCACTCTCTTTCTGAATTACATTCTCTTATAATGGACTCCAGCAAGAGGATTAAGACCCACCCTGGGCCACGTCTTAACTGAAGTAACCTAATCAAAAGGTCCTACTTACATTAGGTTTACACCCACAGGAATGGATTGGCTTTAAGGATATGATTTTTCTAGGGTTCATATAGCTTCAAACTATCACAGGGACTCCTTCAAGTATCTCTCAAATCATACCCCAAGCCCTCAACCCACCTCAGTTAGGGGTAAAGCCAGTCCTATGTGTAGACTATGAATGGAAGAACAAAACTCATGTGGACAATGACTGGCTGGGATATGAGAGTAAGGCCACTTCTCTCAGAGACTCATCTTGCTTTGTGTTCACTAGTTCAATTCTGTTGATTGAATATTTATTGAGCACATGCTGTGGGCCAGGCTCTGTGCTAGGAATTGGAGATACAGTGGTGAATAAACTGACCTAGCCCCTACCCTCTAGTAGGGGAGACAGACAAGCAGAAAATTACAGGGTGATATGATGAGAGCCTTGAGAAGTATAAGCATTGAGTGCTGTGGGAGCCCAAAGGAGGGATCCTTTACCCAACTTGGGGTAGGGGACAGGGGAGGTGCCACTGGAACATAATCTAAAAAAATGAGTAGGACCTAACCAGGTAATTGAGTAAGACCTAATCAAGTAATTGGAGGTTGGAGGCTAAATGAAGGAAGTAGAAGGAACACTATGAGGCACAGAAGTGTGAAATTACATGGAGTATGGGGGAACAATGGGGAATTCCATTTTGCTGGGTGAGGTTGGCATTGCCAAGAGAAGAGGCCAGAGGGATAAGGCAGGACCTATCACAGAGGGACTTGGATGCCATGACAAAGCAATGAGGAAGGTCTCTCTCAGAGGAGTGGCATTTTAAGCTATGGAAAGGTCCCTTAGCTGCTGTATAGAGGACAGGCTGGAGATGCACTTGAGTCAGACACTGGGGGCAGGAGCAATTCAGAAGGTAGCACTTCTGGGGAAGCAGCCATGCCTCTGGGAGTCTTTTGCTCCAGCAATAAACTACTGTTACATACACTGGCAATAAGGCCTATATTGGCTTAGTGAATTGATACGAGATTTATCTAAAAACCTAAAGTGACAGTATGTGGTGAAGATAATGCATAACAGCTAAGGAAACCCAGGCCACGAGGCCTCACTTGTTCCCAAAGACCACCCCTATTTAAGAGTCACAAGGATGCCTCTTCCCCTTCCTGATCAGAAATACCTACAAGGTGGAGGGAGGGAAGAAGTCTTCAGAAGGCTTTTTTTTTTTTTTTTTTTTTTTTTTAATTTTTTTTTTTAAAAAATTTAAATTTTGCAAAAAAGTTGCAAAAATTTTAAAAAAAAAAAAAAAAAAGCCACATGTGACACCAGTTTAAAAAATCTGTTTCTCAACATCATTAGTCATCAGGGAAATGCAAGTCAAAACCAAATGAGAGGTAAATGAAAAGAAAATTAAAAAATTTAAAAATTTAAAAAATAAATTAAAAAAACAAAAGAGAGGGGAGCAGATGTAGCTCAGTGGTTGAGCACCTGCTTCCCATGTGTGAGGTCCTGGTTTCAACTCCCAGTACCTCCTAAAAAAAACAAAAAACAAATGAGATACCACTCCACACCCACTAGGATGGCTATTTAAAAAAAAAAAAAACAGAAAGAGAAAATAACAAGTGTTGGTAAGGACAGAAAGAAATTGGTGCAGAAAAAATTCATTTTCATTCATTCATTCCGCAAATATTCATCAAGAAGCTGCTATGTACCCAGCAAAGTGCTAGGTGCTAGAGACAGAGCTGTGGGAAGGACTAACACCATCCCAGCCCTCATGGAGCTTACAGTCTAGTGGAGAGCAATAATCAATAATCACATAAAGACATATAAAATTATCACTGTAATCAGGCCATGAAAGGAAACTTACCTGAGAGCATGTAACAGGGAGGAGCCTCAGGTCAGAGAAGGGGGCATCCTTGAGGCAATGATTATTGAACTGAGATCTAAAGGATGAGTAGTATCAACTAGGCAAAGAATGGAGAGAAGACTTGTTTTAAGAAAAGGGAACAGTAGGTGCAAAAGCCCTGTGGTAGGAAGGAGAAGAGCATTGCAAGGGACTGAAAGAAGGCCAATGAGACTAGAGTTCTGAGAACAAGGGAAGTCTGAGAGCAATGAGGCTGGAGAGAAAGCAGGGTCAGATCATGCAAGGCCTCAGAGGCCATGCCAAGAACTGTGACCTTCACTTTAAGATCAAGGGGAAAACAAAACTAATAAACAAACAAAGAAACAAACAAAAAGACACAAAAAGAAAAAAGAAAAAGAAAAAAAATAAGATCAAGGGAAACCAATATCATATTTTAGACAGGGGTCAATGGAAGCAGGGAAGTCAGTTAGGCAGCCATCATGGAAGTCCAGTCAGAAAGATGAGGATAGCGATCACCATGGGGATAGAGGAAATGGGCAAACTTTGGAGACCTGAAGAAGCTCCATAGCAACAGAACTTGGGAGTAGGTTAAGTAGAGGGGGCAAAGAAGAGAATTGAGATATGGAATACCGGAAGAGGCCCGGAGACCTGGAGGGAGATGGTTTTACCCATGTTGAGTTTGAGAGGCCTTTGAAGCATTCAGGTGGAGATGTCAAAGAGGCAGCTAGGTGCATGGGTCTGGAGTTCAGAGGCATGTTTAGGTTAGAGATATAAATTTGGGAGTCATTGGCTCATAGACGGTATTGAAGCTAGAGACAGTACAAAGAGAAGAGTAAAAAGAGAAAAATACAGAGAGAAGAAGTAAAGAAAGCCAGGGATAAAGGCTTGAGGTGCATCAACATTTAATGGCCAGGGAGGAAAGATTGAGCCTGCAAAGGAGACTGTGAAGGAGCAACTAGAGAGGTGGAAGGAAACCCAGGAGAAGGTGGTGTCACATAAGCCAAGGATGCAGGTAGTGCCAGAATCTGAAAATTCTGAATTTTTAGAAGAGTGCTGAATGATGTCCTTCAGGTTCAGTGAAATGGAGGCCATTAGGGACTTCCCTAATGACTTTCTCTGGAGTGGGGTGACGGAAGCCAGATCAAGTGGGTGGGGGCAGAAGTGAGAGGGGAAGATACGGAGGCAGTGAGTATAGACAAGGTAAGGAGTGCAATTATGAGGGGGAAGGAGGGAGAGATGGCAGTGGCTGGAGAGAGGTGTAGTCAGGTCAAGGTGGGGTTGCTTGTTTTGTTTTTCATGAGACACTTCAGCAGGCTTGCATGCCAAGTAGCTTGGAAGCAACATAGGATAACAGAAAGAGCTCGGACTTTTCATCAGTTTGACCTCAGTTTAAATCCTATCTCTGTCAGATGGCATGATAATAGAGCTCAGGTTTGGGAGCCAACAAACTGCCTCAACTCTAGTCTCAGCTCTACACTTACACTCCACTTTGGGCCGGTTATTCACTGTGCCTCAGTTTCCCTTTCTGTCAACTGGGCACAATAATAGTACCCACTCTATAGGATTGTTGTAAGGAGTAAGTGAGAAAACTCGTGTAAAATGCTTAGAACATCCAGTGCCTGGCAACATAGTAAGTGCTTGATACATGTTAGCTGCTATTATTGTTGTTAGCTAAGTGGGCTTGGGCATGGCATTTAGCTTCTCCTGTAACAAAGGGATGGTATTATCTTCCTCGTTCGATTGTTCTAAGAATTAAAAGTGCCTTGTACATAATAGGTACTCAGCCACAGTCAGTTCATGTGGTTCTTTATTAATAGTAATAATATTTAACATATGAACACATAACTATAGATCAAGCATTTTATCTACTATCATAATTATTCCATTTAATTATCAAGACAACCATCTGAGGAAAGTGTTATATTGGGAAGCAATGATCATCCCCAGTTTACAGATGAGGAAATTCGGGGTCAAATAGATTGCAACTGACCCAATGGCACATACTAAGTAGCTGAGGTGAGATTTCAACTCTCATTTCTTTTTCAGATATGCACTCTGGAGCAGGTGGTAGCCAGTTGTTTGTAAATTCAGTGGCTGATCCTAGATTGCTATAAGGCTGGAGATGAATTCTTGTCACTAGCTGGTGATAAAGGGCTTCCTAGTCTTCAGCTAAGAGTGAGGACACTTTGGTGCCCCCTTGTGACTCACCAAGTCCCTATCTCCAGGTTCTGCTTTATTCTAAAAAACTTTTTTAAAGTAACCATCTTTTCTGTTACAGTTATCTCCCTCAGGGAAAGGTGTTGCCCTGGGAGAAGCAAAAGAAACAAGTGATTGGGTTGGCTTTTGTTGTTGTCTTTTTATTTTTGCCTGTGCTTTTTTTTTTTTTTAATAGACAAAAATACAAGTGTCTTTTACACCAACCAGGGTGGTGTAACAGGAATATTTTCCCCCCATGGAAAAAGCAACTCAGTAGCGGACCCGCCGGAAGGGAGCTTCCTGGCAGTCATCTCAGGGTGTGGGGGCCCCCTTGGCTGGATTTTGCCAGACAGGGCTCTCAGTTTCCATCCCTGTGGAGATGTCTTCTCCCTCCACCACCATCTCAGCTCCCAGGAAAGATGGTTCTGGTCCCCCATATGCCCCATATGCTCCCTCACAGGGAGGACCTGGTGGGTCAGCAGGAAGGTGGCCCCAGCTATTGGTTCTGCCCACCGTTGCTACTATTTATCCATGGCTGGCCTTGGCCCTTGGGCACCTCAGAACTTCTAGAAGTCATGCTTGTGGGTAAGGACAGTGAAGGGACTAGAAAAAGTGAGGATGTCTGGATATGGTGTTGACCTCCAACTGTCTTCTGGTAACTTCCTTGAGAGTGGATAGTCTGCTACTTGTGGAATTAAGACAGTGCCCAGGCACCTGCTAAAATGTGAAGATGCTATCGGTGCACAATGGAAGGTGCAGCATGATTTTATTCATGTAAAATATATGCATTGATAGGCATACATGATATATGCTTCATATTCACACATGTACACATATTGATGGCTAAAATATACCAGAGAAAATGAATCAAAATATTAACACAGGAGCCGGTGTAGCTCAGTGGTTAAGTGTTGGCTTCCCACATATGAGGTCCTGGATTTAATCTCCGGCCCTGGTACCTTAAAAAAAAAAAGAAAGAAAGAAAGAATAGTAACAATGTTTAGCAACTCTGGAATACCAGCTTATGGATGGATTTTTCTCTGTGTTCATCTGTCTTTTAAAAATATTCTCATCCTGACCTAACAGAAACTGGAGCAGCCATAGGCCCTACGTGTGACTGATTTGAAAAATTCAGTGTTGTTGTTCCTAAAAGAACAATCAAGCTCATGAGATCTGGGTCCTAATTTTGCAGGAGGCAAATTAAAGTCATTGTGGCTGAGAGGTTAGCAATGGTTTCTAGAAAGTCTGATGAGGGGGTGGGAAGTCAGGGTCAGTTCAGAGTACAGGGGAACTTCCTTAGTGAGGGGTTCCTGGGAACCCTAAGGAAAGGGGTGGTTCTTTCGCTCCCTCCTTCTGTCCTCATCTGTTGGTTCATTTATTCATTTGGTCAGCAAACCTTTACTAAATACTTACTTAGGCTGTGCAGGCACCTGGCTAGGCACTGGGGATATAAAGATGAGAAGATATGGCACCTGCCTTCAGGGAGCTCACAATCTACTACAGGAGACAGACAGACAAATCCCATGAGAGAGGGGATTTAATAGAGGCATGTAAAGGTTGCTGTGGGGTCACTGAGGAAAGACTGGCTAACGCTGCCTGGGGACGTGGAGGACTTTACAAAGGTGGTAATAGTTGAGTCAGGGCTTGAAGGATGAGAGGAGGAAGGGCATTCCAAGCAGAAGGAATAGGATGGGCAAAGGCACAGAGATGATGGAGCATTGTAGGATTTTAAGCTAGGGGAGGAATATGATCAGATTGATTCATTCTTTGATTCACCAGATATGTTCCAGGCACTGTGCTAGGTGGCAAGGATGACAGCAGCGAACAAACCAAGTCTCTAAATTCATGAAGTTTGCATTCCCGTTGGGGAGATGGACACCGAGCAAGTGAATATACGATATACGTATGGACAAAAATAAAGCAGGGGAAGAGAATAGAGAGGGCCCAGAGGGTGCTATTTTAGACAGGGTGACTGATCAGGGAAGGTTTCCCTCACCAAGTGACATTTAAGCAAGACTCAACACAGTGAGGGAGTAAATCTAGCAGATGCACAGACACACAGCCGTGCAAAGGCCCTGATGCAGGAGTTTGTTTGGCTTGATGAGTGAACAAGCAGGCTGGAGGAGGGGGCAGGGGCCGGGGCAGCATGAGTGGGGGTTGGAGGGTGGGAGGGGGTTGGTAGAAGATGGGGTGGGCGAGGTAGCAGGACCTCGTGGGCCATGGCAAAGAGTGGAGATCTCGTTCTAAATAGGGTGGGAAGTGTTTGCTGAAGACTGTATGTTTGGTGTGAGAGAATAGAGAGGAGTGAAGGATGACTCCAACGTTTTCACACAAGCAAGTGGAAGGATGGAGTTGCCATGAAGTGAGGTGGAGGAGACAAAAAGGAGACGATTTGGAGGGGGCAGCTCAGGAGGGCTTCAATTTGGACATACTAAGCTTGAGAAGTCTATTAGACCTTCAAGGGGAACTGTTGAGGAGGCAGCTGGATGTGTCTGGAACTGAGAGGAGAGGTCAGAACAGTAGGTATCCATGTAGAGGGGACATTTAAAGTCCTGAGACCAGATGAGAACCAAAGGGAGTGAGTGCAGAGAAGGAACCTGTCCCACTCCAACCTCTAGACTCCAGAGGATGTTCTTTGATTCAATATATATGTTCCAGGCACTGTGCTAGGTGGCAGGGATGACAGTAGTAAACAAACCAAATCTCTAAACTCATAGAACTTGCATTCCAGTTGGGGAGATAGACATGGCGCAAATGAATAAGATATGCCTATGGATAAAAACAAAGCAGGGGAAGAGAATAGAGAGGGCCCAGGAGTCAGCAAAAAGCACTGAGGATTGACTGACTGGCTAGCAAGATAAAAGAAAACCACAATGCCCATCCCAAGGAACAGAGAGAGTCTACAACGGCAAGCAAGAGAGTCCCATCCACCTGCCCCATGGGATCTAAGCCCCCTCTCAATTAGAGGTGGAGTGGGCATCACCATCCCAGAATCCTCTGGATTGAGGAATGAACTATGGACTAGAGTAGACTTACTGGTATTCTACTATAAACTTGTTGTGATTCTAGCAATGGAAGAACTTTTATCATTGATGTAGAGGCAGTGGCCACTGGAGGTTCTGAGGGGAGGGAGAGGGAAAATAGGTGTAATATGGGGGCATTTTTGGGACATTGGAATTGTCCTGAATAACGTTGCAATGACAGATACAACCATTATATATCTTGTCATAACTTACAAAATTGTGCAGAAGAGAGTTTAAACTATAATGTAAACTATAATCCACACTTAGAGGTAATGCTCCAATATGTGTTCATCAATTGTAACAAATGTACCACAATAATGAAGGATGTTGTTAATGTGGGAAAGTGTGGGAGGGGGAGGGAGGGGGGCATATGGGAATCCCCTATATTTTTTATGTAACATTTGTGCAATCTAAATACCTTAAAAAAAATTTTTTTTAAGTATTAAAAAAAAAAAGAAAAGAAAAGAAAACCAGCAGAGCTTGGTGTTCCAGAAGCCAAGGGAAGCAAAAGTTGCCAGGAGGACTGTATTTGCTGGGAGGCAACTCTTGGCAACTCCTCCTGGAAACTCTTGCCTAATGACTATGTCAAATGCTGCCAACAGGCCCAGAATGAGGAGGACTCAGAGCTGACCTGAGTCTTCATCATTCTGGGCCTCAGAGGGAGGTCATGGATGACCTTGGCACAGGGCCAGCTTCAATGGGCACACAACCTGTGCCATTGGATAGGGCCTCACTCTTAGCAGGGCCCTGTGCTTACTCTAATGCTCTGCTGTCTCTGTCTTGAAATTCTTAACACCTTTTTTGAACAAAGGGCTCCACATTTTCACTTTGCGCAGGGTCCCGCAATTTAGGTCTCTGATCCCGCCTTAGCCAGTGTGGATTCTGAGGCTTGGTGGGTTCGTGAACTTTCTTGGAGTCCATTCAAGAGACCAAGGGAAGTGAGAGAGTCGAAACTGCCAGAAAAGACAGCTTGAATTCCAGAGAGTCTTGTTGCAAAGGAAGGCAGAGTAATGGGGTGGCGGGTAGATGAGGATATTGTGTCAGGCAGGTTGTGTGTTTTAAAGAGAGGAAACATTACCACATCCGCTCTAATGCTGCGATGGCAAGGCTGTGTTAGGAGAGGGAGAAATGATGCAGGAACAGGAGGGGACACATGCTCAAGCAAATTCTTTGAGTACTTCAGGGGCAAATCGAGGGCAAATTTTATCTGTTCCCACAAAAAGAAATGAGCATTTTGTGTCTTAGAAAATGCTGTCCCCTCACCACACAGCAGCCCCCATGAACAACATGCTTTACCAAGAGTGTTCACAGCCGATTTCTTCATTTGATCCTCACAAAAGGCCTGTGAGGTAATAAAGTCATTTCTTTCACACCCATATTTCAGATGAGAAAATGGAGTTTCAGAGAAGTTAAGTGACTGCCCAAGGTCACACGGTCAGAGTCCAGCAGACTGAGGACTCCAGTCACAATCAGGTCTTTCCTCTCTTTCCTTGGCTGCCAGTTTTCAAAGTGCAAGGAGTTGGGGGTGGCAAATTCCTAAGGCATATACAACTGTGAATGGGGAAAGTAATATTTCCACTGGAGAGGGGTTGCTGTTCCTCTCTCAGCAGTGGCCCAGGCCAGCCTTTGGCAGGACACCCTCCTCAGAGGTGGTTCCAGAGGCGGCTGGCTGGCGGCCAGCCAGGCTCATGGATGGAATGCCCTGGAGCCAAGGGCCCCGTGAAGGGTACTGCAAGGGTATGGGGCCCAATGAAGTTCAGAGTGTGTGGTTCTGCGCCAGAGAAGACGACTGTGCTGGGGGACAGAAGCCACAGGCAAGAGCTACTTAGAAAAGCACTAGAATCCTCAGAACGGTTGCTGGGCAGAGGCAGGCAAAAGGGGCAGAGTAAAGAGCTCCCAGGGGCAGCGCTTGTCATGGTGGGACTCTGTCAGAGGCATCCACCCAAGGTGGCTGCTTGAGGTGCTAGCTTGAAGGAAGGAAGGGACAAGCTGGGTTGAGTGAGAAGGGGGAGAAGCGTCCAGGTTCTGAAGAAAACAGCACATGACCCTCTCCTACGTGACAGTGAACTGAGCAGAGGAATGTCATGTCCTCACCTGGAAATGGCCAGGGAGACACATTCCTGCTGCAGCCTCCTCACCCAGGAGCTGGGGCTGCAGGGCAAGGTGGCCAGACTTGTGTCATCTCAACAACCTGGTGACATATAGAGCTTGCACTCACTGTTCAGTCACCCAAGCCGAGCCCAAGAGCCCCAAAGTCCCATCTCTGGAGGAGTTGAGGTGCTCAGATGCTGGAAATAGGGCCGGAGGATGGGCAGGACCAGCAACTGCCCAGCTGGGCACCCGTCACAGCCCATCAGGCAGGAATCAAAAGGAGTGGGGAAGCTGAGCAGCTCCTTTTGCAGGAGGAGCTGGCTACTGCTCTGTAAACGACAGCTGAAGAACTCCAGCTCCGTGGAGAAGGACAGATGGGCCCAAGGCCAGCCAGGGAGGACACTGCTGAATCAGGATCATCAAACAAAACAAAGTAAAACCCAGCTCCCATGAACTGAGGCTTGCCATGTGCCAGGCATCGTGCTATGCACTGTCATTGGAAGAGCTCTTTTAATTCTTAGGGCGTCCCTGTGAAGCAGGTCCTTGTCTTCCTTTATAGATGAGGAAGCTGAGGCAGAGAAGTGCAGTGGCTTCCATAGGCCACATAAATTAAGTCTCCAAGCTGGGATTCAAGCCAGGTCCATCCAACTCCAAAGCCTGTTCCATTCATCGCACCCTGCAGGGATGTTATAACCATTAAATGAGATAACATAGGGTCTTAATAATAGAGATACTAGCAGCATCCATGTATTGAGTACCTACTATGTGCCAGACGTTGTTCTTTGAGCGTTAACGGTCAATAAATAACCTATGGAAGTGTCCCTGTGACCCTGTGAAGTAGGTATGATTATGATCCCCATTCTACCAATGAGGAAACTGAGGCACGGGGCCCAGTTTTTGCAACTTATCCCAGGGCATCCAGTTAGGGAAGTTGACATTGACCCCAAGCAGGTGACTCCAGAGCCTGAGCCCCTAACCACTAGGCTCCACCCTGTAATGGACAGGCCCTGTTAAGATGGTCTTTACATGGGAAGCGGCAGTGGCTCAATCAGTAGGGCTCCCGTTTACCATATGGGAGGCCCCGGGTTTGGTTCCCGGGGCCTCCTGGTGAAGGCAAGCCTGCCCGCACGGCGTGGTTAGCTGACCCAGCGAGCACAAGCAGCAAGGGGGGGAAAAATGAATAAATAAATAAAATCTTTAAAAAAAAAAAAAAAGATGGTCTTTACACTGAAGAGATGAGGAGCAGCAGACCCAGGGACATGAGGTCCCCCAGACAGAATGTGAGGGTGGGGGAGGGGCTGGGCTTCTAAATCAGGTCCCCAGTGGAGGGAAATTCTCCGAATGGAGCCGTAGACCCATGATGGAGGCCCAGCACAGCCAGCAGGTAGCACCAGGTCACAGGGCAGATGGTGAGGGCTTGGGCTAGGCTGGAGGCTACCCAGGCTGGTGGCAGAGAGACCAGGACCAAACTCCTCCCCCAGCTTTGCTAAAGGTGGTGCTGCTTGGAGGCCTTTCGATTGACCCCATCAAGGGGCGTCTGCTCCGGGTGGTGGTTTGAGGCACCGGCTGGAAGGAGGGAAATGACAAGAAGGGAGGAGGGCAGCCCAGGCTCTGGAGAAAACAGTGCATGAGACTGCCCCCTTGTGGCAGTGAATTGAACAGAGAGACCTGTCGCTTCTGGACCTCGGGCAAAGCAAGTTGCAGAGAGGGCAAGGGGCCTGCTCATGGGCAGAACAAGAGGTGAAGGACGAGCCAGAGGCAAGAAGCCCTGTCCGCTTAGATCTGGGGACTTGAGGCAGGGCAGAATGGAGCCAAAGGCCGTGGTCAGAGCTCTCCATAGACTGGGCAGGGGGTGGCGTGGGGATAGGCTGAGAAAGACTCTCTGTGGGCTCCATATTTGTTAGTTATGATCAGTGGGCTCATACCCTAGCCAAGTGAAAAGCTGACTCTTTCCAGGTTCCAGAAAGAAGGTCAGTTTTCGTGGTTGAGCAGCTGGAGGGCTCTGGCTCCCCCCACCAGAAAGACAAAAGGGAAGGGCTTCCTCTGTCTAGTTCACTGCCGTATCCCCAGCTCCTACAACAGCGCCTGGCAGAGTAGGTGCTGCAAAAGCATCATATGTGATGAACGAATGTGCAGGGGTGGGAGTGGAGATGTCCTGGAGGCTGTCTGCAAGCCCCAGCCCTAGGAATGGCTTTTAGCGTTTATTGAGTCCTTCGAACTCTTTCTTAGAACAATTTCCAGAAATTGCTGCAACATATATTTAATTGATTTGTTCTTTTTTCTTCATTAGAGAAGTTGTGGGTTTATAGAAAACTCATGCATAAAATACAGGATTCCCATTTACCACCCTATCATTAACACCTTGTGTTGGTGTGGAACATCCATTACAATCAATGAAAGCACATTTTTATAATTGTGCTATTAACTATAGTCAATGATTTAACTTATGGTTCACTGTGTTGTGTAGTTCCATGGACTTTTAAAAAAAATTTTATTCTAGTAACACATATACAACCTAACATTTCCCCTTTTAACCATATTCAGATATATATTTCAGTGCTGTTAAATTTCTTCATGATTAGTTTTTATTTCTTTTAAGTTACACAAAAGTAATATATGAATACATTTTCCTTGGAATAAATGAAAACACTACAGATATAGCTATAGTCTCCTTTAGCATCCTTTTCCCATCCCCAGGTCCCTCTCTGGGAAGATAACCACTGTTAGGTCTTTAGTGTGACCCTTTCAGACCCTGTTCTATACTCTACACACACACACACACACACACACACACACACACACACTGATCTAGAGTGTTGCTCTGTGGGTATTTTTTTTACATAAATGAAATTACACTATTTCTGTCATTCTGCAACTTGTGTTTTTCATTTACCAGTCTGTCTAGGAGATTAACACACATATGCAGAGCAGCTACACTATGCCAGGCAGTTCTAGTAGCTGGAGTCACCTCAGTGAATAGCACAAACAAAAATCCCTGCCTTCATGGGGCTTCTAGAAGGAGACAGTCAACAACAAAAAGCAAAATAAGCAAGTAAAATATATAGTATGCTTGGTGATGAGTCCTAAGGAGAAAAATTAAGCAGGGAAGGGAAAGTGGGAGTGTGGGGATGGTGGTGGAATTGTAAACTTAAATAATATGGTCAGAAGGCCTCACCAAGAAGACCTGAAAGATGTGAGGAAGTGAGCCAAACAGATATCTGGGGGGAAAAGCATTCCAGGCCAGGAGATTGCCTGGCATGCTGGATGAATGGCAAGGAAGTTAGTCGATGCCTGGAGCAGAGAGAGTGAGGGGAAGAGTAGTTGAAGATGAGGACTTCGGCTTTTCCTTTGAATAAGATGGGAGCTGTGATGGTTAATTTCATCTGCCAACTTGGCTAGACTATGGTGTCCAGTTGTTTGGTCAAGCAAGCACTGGCCTGATTGTTACTGTGAGAGTATTTTGTGCATTTAAATCATTAGTGAGTTGATTGCTTCTCTGGCTGATAACATCTACAACCAACTAAGGAGATTGCCTTCAGTAATCAACCAATCAGTTGAAGGCCTTAAAGGGAGAACTGATGATTTCAGCAGAAGAAGGACAAATTTCCATCTCTATTTCAGCCACCCAGCTTCTCCTGTGGAATTCATCAAAAATTCTCATCAGAGTGCCCAGCTTGCAGCCTGCATTATAGAATTCGGACTTGCCTATCCTCACAGTTGGGTGAGCCAATTCCTACAATGAATCTCGTAATATTTACATATATATGTAAATATAACTGAAAGGGGATATATATGCATGTAAATATTATGAGATTATATATATATATCTCCTCTCAGTTCTGTTTCCCTAGAGAACCCTGACTAGCACAGGAGCCATTGGGCGATTCTAAGCAGAGAAATGACGCGATCTGATTTACATTTTTTTTTGTTTGTTTGTTTGTTTGTTTTCACTGGGAGGTCCCGGGTATCGAACCCAGGCCCCTCCATATGGGAGACAGACACCCAACCATTTGAGCCACATCTGCCCCCCCTGATTTACGTTTTAAATCAGGATCTCTTTGGTGGCTGTGTTGAGAAGGGACCATAGGGGTGGCATGATGGAATCAAGGAATCCAATTAGGAGTCTATGGAATAATTCAGGGGTGAGACAGTGGTGGCTTTGAGCATGAATCAGAGCAGTAGAGATGGTGAGAAGTGGTTAGGCTCTGGTTACATGTTGAAGACAGAGCTGACAGGATTTGCTGATGAATTGGATGTGGGGTGTGAGAGATAAGCCTGAGGTTTTTGGCCTGAGTGACTTAAAGTAAGGAGTTTCCATTTCTGAGTTAAGAAAGATTGTAGGATGAGGAGGTTTTTTGTTTGTTTGTTTGTTTGTTTATTTGTTTTTTGGTGAGGGGGAGGCATCAGGGATTTGGTTTTGAGCCTGTCAAATATAACATTGAGATTAGATATCCAGATGGTGATGTCAAATAGGCTGTTGGTTATTTAAGTCTGGAGTTCAAGATAGAGGTCCCAGCTGGAGATATGAATGTGGGAATTGTCCAGTATATAGAGGCAAGAACCATGTCTGGTATATATTTAAAGCCATGGGTCTGGATGAGATCACTAGGAAACACTCGGAAAGAAAAGAGGAATGAGGACACAGTCCTGGGACCTTCCACCATTTAGAAGTCAGAAGATGAGGAGGAATCCACCAAGAAGATTGAGAACCCCTGAGGTAGGAGGAAATCCAAAAGGAGTGGTATCCTGAAGGAGGAGGCAGAGGTTAACTTTATCAGTTACTGCAGATGGGACAAGTCAGAGGAGGATGAAGAAAATTGATCATTGGATTTGGCAGCATGGAAGTTGTTGATGATCTTGAGAAAAGCAACCTTGGTGGTGTGGTGGGGGCAGAAGCCTGACTGGAGTCTGTAAAAGAGAGGTTTGGAGGAGAAAGACTGGGGACAGTAAATGCAGATATCTCTTTTGAACAGTTTTATAGAAAAAGGGAAGGAGAGAAATGGAACAATAGCTAGAGGGAACACTTTTCTTTTCCTTTTCTTCAATTGGAGAATAACCTGCATATTTGTGTGCTAATAGATACAGAAGAGAAGAGGAAAATTGATGATGCAGGACAGAGGAGACAAGTCTGGAGCAAGGTGTTTGGGTAGGTGAGAGGGGATGGAATCCAGTGCAGAAGTGAGTCATGGAATGCTCATTTAGTAACAGGACTTGAAGAAAGCATAGACTCTTCAACCCTGTAGGTTGGGAAAGACCTTAGAAGTCACATATGCCAACCTTCTCCCGTAATGCAGGAATTCCCCGTGCAGCCTCCCAGTCAATACTAGTCCAGCCTCTGCTTGAACATCTCCAGCAATAAGGAATACTTCCTAAAGCTGTCATTTCCATTTGGGAAGAAAACATTAGCTCTTCCTAACTGTATTGTACCCAAATCTGCCTCTCTGTAATTTCATGTATTGGACCAGGACCACACAGACTCACAGGAATAAATAATCATTGTCAACCGTGTTGCAGATCTCAAGCACTCTTTTATAGGCCCCCTCTCACTGGACCCCCCCCCCCACTACAGCACAATGAGGAAGGTAGTATCCTCTCCATTGCACCAATGAAGAAACTGAGGCTCAGGGGGATGAAGTGACTTACGAAAGGTTGCAGAAAGTTGCAGAGCCATGAATCCAGCTGGGGGCCCCAGAATCCAAAGCCCACACTCTTTCCACTCCCCCACTCTGCCTTGAGTCTCTTTCCTCTCTCCCACGGGCCAGCACTTTGGTTTCACGAAAGCAACTGTCATGTTCCCCATGAGTCTTCTCCTCCTCCGGCTAAAACTCTCCCAATTCTTTCAACCCAGTCCCTTCAATCCTGGTCATTCCTACAGATGTGCACCAAGAAGTGAGCACAGTATTCCAGGTGGGGTCTGGCCAGGCCTGTGCAGAGCAGACCATTTTGCTCTGGACAATGTGCTGCCATTCCTGCAGCCTGGCATCAAAGTCCTGACTTGGAAAGGGAACCTCATCAATCTGTTGACTTACTTTTCACTCATAAATATGAATCATTTGCATGTATGTTTTGTCTCTTTTGTTCCTTTGCAAGCTCTTCAGTCCCCAGGAGCCCTGAGAAACAAGTGTTATGTGATCACAGAAGGCGATGCATGAGGCAGCCCCTGCATTTAATTATACTTTGAAATGAGAGAAGTGTGAAACCTGCCTGACTTGCTAGATCAGGCATGTGGGCCCTATCTGTCTTTGGAAGGAGCACGTCCTCCCTCTGGATCTCAATGAATGAAATCATGTTGAGTTATTGCATCCGCGTGGATTTCCAGCAGCTCTGAGCGTCTGGCAGACAGGAAACAAATCAAGTGACTATTCTTCCCAGCCTGCTCTTGCCAAACTGGCTGCCAGGGGTCCCCAGGAACAGAATCTTGACGCTGCCAGCTGGCCAGCTGGAATGGATGACTGGGTTGGAGCAGATTCTTCTTTGCTCCTTAAAGGAGCAGCCAAACTTTCAAAAGAACAAGAACCATCCCGTGATAGGTAGGTCTGAGTTGTGGGCTTCAGGGTCTTAGAGCACACAGCAGACAATTGACCCTCTCCCCTCACTGTCCCAGTGAGGCCAGGCAGGGCTGTTTTGCTTCCAGGTGTTGGCAACCTGTGGCATGCATACCAAAGACAGCATGCAGACTCACTAGTAATGGATCATCTGCAATGCTCTCTCCCTCTTCCTGCTGTTTGTTGGAGCGGTGGGCCACCCACTGGAAGAGCTGGCCCAAGGACTCCTCTCTTGAGAGGCCATGTACAGCCTGAGGTCTCCCTTTCCCCCTCCACCAACCTGCACACCACCCCCACCATATCAAAAAAGGGACCATGCCCTTAACAAGCCAACTGTAAGGGACTGCCCACACCTGCCCTAGGTGATAGGTGAAAAAACAGAGACAGGTGTAGTTTCCCTAAGGCCGCAGAACACACAGGTTGACAAGGACATACTCAATGACAGTAAAGGCACAGGCCCTATTTCTTGATCTCTAAGAACAGTGCCAGTGACAAAGACAAACAATGCAAAATACAACTAGAAGTAATTCTAGTTGCGATTGCACCACATTCTGCCCATTCTAACTCAGAACCATGTTCAAGGAAACAGCCTACATAAGGGTCACTCAAACGTGGAGGCTGAGAGTTGACAAATAGCACCAGCCTAGAGACCTCGGGTCTTTTAGAAAAATGCCACAAGCCCAGGCAGAGGACTGTCTTCCTTTGTTTACTTCATACAAGAGGCAGGCATGGTCTCCCAGAGGAGCTGCCAGGAAACAGAAGGCTTGGATGGCATAGAGTTGAGTGTGGCACTGGGAAAGTTCTCCAAGACCAGAATTCTGTCCCCTGTCAGGTTCCCCCATGTCTGAGATCCCCGTCGTTAGAGACAGTCCTTTCAGTTTAGGCATTGAAGGCCCCTACCACAAGGCAAATAGTTAAGAATGTAGGCTATTTGCTAAACATATGACCCTTGAGCCACACTGCCTGGGTTTGAATCCTGACTCACTGTGTACCACCTGTGCAACCTTGGGAAAGCTGCTTAACCGCTTATCTTCTCTATGCCTCAATTCCTCATCTGTAATACGAGGGTAATAGTGATAAGGTTGTTCTGAGTTTCAGTGAGTCACACAGGAAGTGCTCACCAGATGTTAGCTGTTATCACTATGATGGGGTTCGATTGTGAAGGACTTTGAATGCCATGCTAAGGAATGATATGGACTCAGTCCTGCCTGGTTCTTAGTCTCTGCTCCTCCCCTACCCCTCCCACGATTGAAGCCACTTTCTGGGGAGCAACCAACCCTCTGGCCTGCAAACTCAATTTGCCCCAGGCTCTTTCCTAGAGGGATAACAGCAGCTCCAGCCCAGCACTCTGCCTCAGGTGACCCTCAGGGTTGGTCCAGTCCAGACCTCAGGCCTCAGTTCTGGTAACTGGGCAGACACCTGCCTTGAGGCCTAGTCCCCCTCATCATGGCTCAGTTCTGGTTGCTGAAAACTTGCCTTTTCCCCTATGCTCACCTTGAGGACCCTTAACCTAGATAGGGAATTAAGACACTCAAAGGTAAAGTAATTTGGTTATTCAGGATATTATATGATAAAGTATTAGTTGGATGTTGTGGTGTATTGAATTGTGTACCCCAGTTTGGACATGTTCTTGTTCTTAGTCCACATTCTGGTGGGTGTGGACCCATTGTAAATAAGATCTCCTCAAGATGTTACTTCATTTAAAGTGTGGCCCCACTGAATCAGGTTGGGCTTTAATCCGGATTTATAATCTGGAGTCCTTTATAAGCAGGGTGAAAGCCAGATGGAAAGAAAAGCCATGGGGAGCAGCCAGAAGCAGGAAGACAACAGAACCCAGAAGAGAAAGGAGAAAATGCCACCATGTGCACTGCCAGGTGATGGAAAACCAAGGACCAAGGGTCACCAGCAGCCAGCCCCAGAATGCCAGAATCTTCGAGGATAAAGCATCTCCTTAATGATATCTTGATTTTGGACCTCTCCTAGCCTCAAAACTGTGAGCCAATGAATTCCTGTTGTTATGGATGGAGTTCAAGTGATTGAGCACCTGCTTCTCATGTACAAGGTCCAGGGTTTGCTCCCCGGAACCTCCTAAAAACAAAACAAATGAACGAAAAAACCAACTTTCATTGGGGAGCGGATGTAGCTCAGTGGTTGAGTGCCTACTTCCCATTTACAAGGTCTTGGGTTCAATCCATGGTAGCTCTTAAAAAAATATTCCCGTTGTTTAAGCCAACCTATTGTATGGCATTTGTTTTAGCAACTAGGATACAAAAACAGGTGTTATACATTTCTCAACTCCCAACTACTTTTCCCATTTCTGCATTCTGGATACTACAGATACAATATATTAAATAGAACGTGTATTAGTCAAGGTTCTCTAGGGGAACAGAATCAACAGGAGATATCTGTAAATTGTATAAGATTTTATAAAATTCTCTCATGTGACCAATTGGGTGCCAGTCTAACACATAGGAGTTCCCAGGTTTGGGTCCTGGTGCCTCCTAAAAGAAGATGAGCAGACGCTGCTGCAATAGAGCTAGATGCCATCTTGTGCCACAATGAACTAGACTCTGCCCCCACCACAAGGAGCTAGACTTCGCCCCTGCCGCAGCAAGCAGAGGCCACAAGCCAGCAGATGCCACAACCCAGGGGAGCAGATGTGGCCCAGTCCACTGCGCACTCACCTCTTATGTGGGAGGTCCTGGGTTTGGTTCCTGGTGCCTCTTGGAGAAGGCGAGCAAACAATGGGCAGACAGATGAGTGAACCATCTGGGGGAAGGGGGCATAAATAAAGTAAATTTTAAAAATCTTTTAAAAATGATAATTTGCTTTTGAAAATAGTTTTATGAACTTTTATGCAATAGATACAATTAACTTTCTGAAAATAAAGGGTCTTAGGGGAGCGGATGTGGGTCAAGTGGTTGAGCACCTGCCTCCCATGTGGGAGATCCCAGGTTCCATTCTCATTTCCTCCTGAAAAAACAAAAACAAACAACAAAAAAATCAAATGAAAAAACCAACTCAGGGAAGCCGATGTGGCTCAGTGGTTGAGCACTGGCTTCTCACATACTAGGTCCCAGGCTCAATCCCCAGCCCCCAGTACCTAAAAAAATAAAAAATAAAAATAAATAAAGGACCTTAGATATTGCTAGTTTTATTTTCAGTTGTACCTAGAAGAGTAATACTTTAACTACAGATTTCTTATTCTATCTGACTTATGAAAACTCCTCCTAACATTTTTAATAAAAATTTTTGTTAATTAAAAAACAAACAAACAAACAGGTATTATAGACTGCAAGGTTTCTGTGAAGAGGAAAGCAATTAGCATAGTCAAGCAGAGCTTCCTGGAGGAAACAGAGCCGGGATGAGTTGCATTTGCACTGACTGAAGGTGGAAGGGGAAAACTGGAGTCTGATCATTTACCTAATCCCCTTAGCCCCCTAAACCTCACTTTACATTTTAGTTCCAGCTCCTCAATGTCTGCCCTGTCCCACAGCAGTTAACTGGGTCATGTCCAGCTCTGTCTGGAGAGATGGCAATGCCTACTGCAACTGAGAAGAGCAGTAGCATCTCTGGATCTGGAAGGCAGCACATTGGTGCCCCCTGCTGATGGGGTCAATAGCTGGGGCACTTCCGAGGGAGTCCCTGAAATGAGAATGATGCTGGATCTTTAAAGCCAGCATTGTTATCATTTAAAAACCAGTCTCCCCTTTCTTCTTGGGGATGTCCCAAGAGGAACAAGATCAGGCCTTATTGTCTTTCACAAACCCTCAGCATCAGATTCAACTTGGGTGAATCAAGTTGCTGCCATAATCCTTTTGCAACCATCTGTAGACAGCTCACCACTCCTCTGGCTTGGAGTTGACCATTCCTGCTCTCAGATGACAGACCAAGGATGTGGATAATTGACAGGGTTTGCTAGACTGGTGCTTGTCAAACTATGTGTGTGGGAGCAGATATGGTTCAAGGGGTTGAGCTCCCGCCTCCCACAGGGGAGGTTCGGGGTTTGGTTCCCGGTGCCTCCTAAAAAAACAAAAACAAACAACAAGCAAAACAAAAAAAAAACCAACTCAGGGAAGCCGATGTGGCTCAGTGGTTGAGCGCTGGCTTCCCACATAGGAGGTCCCAGATTCATTCCCCTGGCCCCTTGTACCTAAAAACAAAAACAAAGCAAGACAAAAAAACAAAAAACAAAAAAACACACAACTATGTGTGATGAAATAACAGGTATTTTTCTTTCATTTTCAATCTTTTGAAATATACTTTTGAAAAAGGTACTTTTGAAAAATAATTTAAAAAGAATGACTAGAAAAATGATCATGCATTGGATGCCATAGTATCCAAATTACCATAAATGTTTCTGTACACTCTCAATTTCTATTCTTGTTGTGGACTGGCACCTCTCCACACACCACACTTTGAGGAGCACTGCTCCAGGCCTCTCTGGACTCCATCTGCTTAGCGAGGAGATGCTGATAACATGGATGGTGGACTCCTTAAGACAGGGTGGCTCTGTTGAGATTCTGTCCCTTTCCCATCCAAAGCAACGATGGAAGGAATGCCAAAGTGATAGAAGATCTGCCATTGGCTAGCAGTCATGTGACCTTGGGAAAGTTACCAAACCTCTCTGAGCCTCAGTTTCTTGCATCTGTAGAATGCGGATAATGTCTAATAGTACCTTACTCGCGAGGCTGTTGTGAGAATTTAAATGAGAATTAATAATACATGGAAAGCAGGTAGCACGGTGCCTGGTACAATGCTAATTCTTATTGTGCACTTTTTGGAACAATACCTTCTATGTAGCATGGATTCAAGGCAGTACCATGTAGTGGTTAGGAGCACAGGCTTAGGAGTCATTCCATTTCGGCTTTGAATGCCAGCTTGGCCACCTACTAGCTGGGTAATGTTGGGTAAGTTACTTCTCCGAGGCTCCATTCTGTCATCTGTAAAATGGAGCTAACACTAGTAGCTACCTCACAGCAATGTGGGGAGGATTCAGTGCTTAACTCTGTGCCTGGCATGTAGTAAGTGCTTGATGACTGGTAGTTAGTCTCTAACTATACTGGCATCCTCCCTCTAGTTCTAACTCCTACTCTGCCATAGAATGCCTGGAAGGGAAACATGCCCTCAGCTGGGAGAATAAGAGTCAGCAATCTTCCCCCACTCTGATGTCTAAAACCAGCAACCAGGCAGAATCTTGTGGTATAATAGGACATAGACCTTGGAGTCAAACAGACCAGTTTGAATATTTGCTCCATGACATATAAGCTGTGTAACCTTGAGTAAGTTACTTTATCAGTTGTCTCATCTGTAAAATGGGACCAATGCAGTAAACCAGCTGTCTCCAGAGTGAGGTGCACAAGATGATCCATTGAAGCATGGGAAGAAAATATTAGAATGCTATTTTAAATTTATTTTGTAACAAAAATAGAAATTAAACTGTAGTGTATGCAATACGTGAGTGACACTAGCACACTATTTTGGTTTTTTTGTAAGATGGTCACTGATGGATATCCTAAAGGAAGAATGGAAATTCTACAACACAGAAAAGTTGTTGATGGCATCCATGCTCTTTCATTTTATTTTTAGCCTATTCCAAAGTTCTGCAATTTCTGTGTTGGATTATGAATTTACAGATGAGATAATCTGGTGTAAACTAAACCAATCTTCTCCAAATGGAAAAGTGGCTTGGAAAGATTCCTGCAAATAAACCACAGTCTGAAGATAATATGAAGAATACAAGTACAAGTGGGCAATAGGAAAATGACAGAGCTGATTCATCCCCCTTTCTTACTAGGAGCTCTTCATCAGCCCCATTACAAAGTAAAAACAACAGCAATCAAATTGGGTCTGATAGGAAATCACACACACACCCTCAAAAAACAGAAAATATCAAGAACGCTACCCTAAAAAAAAAAAAAAAAAAAAGAACGCTACCCTAAAATATGACTGGTATCCACTATTGTAAATAACAAACTTTGCCTCAAGTGTGTACTTTGCCTTGAGAAGTTAGTTCATAAGAGTTATGAAGCCATCATGATTAGGAAAATCTTTTAAAATAAACATCCATGGGGAGTGGATGTAGCTCAAGTGGTTGAGTGCCTGCTTCCCATGTATGAGGTCCTGGGTTCAATCCCCAGTACTTCTTTAAATTTTTTTTCCTATTTGTATTAGTCAGCCAAAGGGGTGCTCATGCAAAGTACCAGAAATCTGTTGGCTTTTATAAAGGGTATTTATTTGGGGTAGAAGTTTACAGTTACAAGGCCCTAAAGAGTCCAACTCAAGGTACCATAAGAGGTACTTTCTCACCAAATGTCTGTTGCCACATGTTCAAGCAAGATGGCAGGCGATATCTGTGAGGGTTCAGCCTTCCTCTTTCCTCTAAGGCTCTGTGGGCCCAGCTGCTTCCTTCCGATCTCAGCTGTGGGCTGGAGGGCTCATTTCTTTCTGGGCTCAGCTGCTGTGGTCTCTACACAAAGTCAGCTGTAAACTATCAGGTAAATGACTCACCTCTCTTCCCAGGGCCGCAGGATCAAAGCTGACAAGTTCCCTCCTCTTCCATGTCTATGGAGCTCTCTCTATTCCTCTGTGTAACTTTTTTCTCTGTATCTCTTTCCGTCTTCTTGATTGAATATCTGTTTATATAGCCCACAAAGGGGGCGGGGACTCAAACTGAGTTGCCCTAATGACGTGGTTGAATCAAAACCCTAATTTTAGCATAATTTAATCAAGGGCATCTCAGCTGAATCTAATACAATCTAAGGGTAACACGCCCAGAGGAACAGACCAGTTTACAAACATAATCTCTCTTTTTGGAATTAATAAATAATCCCAAACCTCCACACCATTTTAACCACTTTCAATTGTACAATTCAGTGGTATTCATTATGCTATCATCACCACTCTCCAGTTCCAGGACATTTTCATCACCCCCAAAAGAAACCCTGTACTCATTAGCAGTCATTCCCCATTCCCCCTTCCCCACTCCCCAGCATAGGCAACTTTCTGTCTCTAGGTATTGCCTACTCTGGATATTTCATATAAATGGAATCATACAACATGTGGCCACACAGCATCTGGTTTCTTTCACTCAGCATGATGTCTTCAAGGTTCACCCATGTTGTAGCATGAATCAGGACTTCATTTCTTTGTATAGGCAAATAATATTGCATTCTATGTATATACCACATTTTGTTATCCATTCATCTGTTGATGGACATTTGGGTTGTTTCCACCTTTCAGCTCTTGTGACTAGTGCTGCTATGGACACTCATGTATGATAAAGCATGTTTAATGCTTGGCACCAGCCTGTCGGGCACCTTAGTGCTCAATAAGCAGCAGGTAACTATTGTTATTATTAGAGAGAGCTGCACTGGGGGATTTGGGACACAGACTACCTGGATGTCATAAAGGCTGAAGGCACCAAGGACAACATTCACTGCACAATTTTGCTGAGAGCTATCCCTGCCCACCATACCCAGATGAGCAAGGTACCATGACATAGAGGCATGAGCACAGCCCCTTCTCTACCACTTTCTAGCTGTGTGACCTTGGGTAGGTCACCTAACCTCTCTCAGCTTCATGGATAAATTGGGTATAGATACAGTCTTCTCCACACACTTCACAGGCTTGCTACAAAATTCAAAGAGATAAGTATACATATGAGAGCACTTTGAAAACTCTAAGGGTAATTATTATTCCAGGCCTTCTATGTTACAAAAGCCAATTCCTCTTGAATAAATACTCTGTTCTACTCATTATCCTCCCTCTCCCTCTCTCTCTCCAGGTTGTTCACATTTGCTTCTAGATGAAATCCAGATCAACACGCCACAGCACCTGATGCTACTACTTCCTTCCTTTCAACTCCTCTAGGTCCAAGGATAAACAGCCTGGTTCAGGGTGGAAACCTGAATTCACATCAACAAAGAGCCTGCGATGGCTCCCCGTCCACCCCCAGCTGGAAATGTGTGGCCTTTCTGTTTCTCTCAAGCGCTAGTTAGAGCGCCCTCATGTGTCTCCACATGGTAATATTTTAGACCTTTCGGAGGACCTGGCGTTCTTTCGATGGCAGAATCAATAAAATGTGTCATGGAAATTTTTTTCTCGTCATACTTCAGGAACCCTTGGGCTGCAGTTAAGCCTTTCCAGCCTGATTCTTAGGCAAGTTTCCTGACTCCACTCAGGCCTAAAGATTTCTTTCAGTTCCCTGCCCACTCCATTTCTCCTCAGTCGTTTTGAGAAAGTCATCTTTCGCATGAGTATCAACTTGTTATTACTACCTTCTATCACTCCATGCTTACTCGGCTCTCCTAATAATAAGATCACAACTTTTTTTTCCTCATGGGAACATCAGACTTTACTAAAGGACTGGGAGGAAAGTAATTCCAAAATACTAGGAAAGGATTTTTCAAGTGTTTACTAAATATGACTTGTTCTGTCATCTAAGGAAAAGGTATTCAAGATATTAAACTGTTCACAATGGTCTCCTCAGGTACAACCCTGACACTTGGAAAGGGGGAAATGGCAACCAAAGACAGTGACATCACACTCACACACTCTTTAACTCAGTGGGAATGGAACTCTTGGGCTTTCTCTGTCAGAGAATCATGTGATGATATCACAGGTCTTCTGAGGAAAGAAAATTTACATTTTATATATGGACCCTCAAGAATGTTCCCAATTCTCTTCATCACCAAGGGTTTTGGAAGTCTCAGGGACTTTAATTCCCAGGTTCCAAACATCCCCCTCTCACCTTTTTTTTTTTTTTTTTTTAATCCTGGCCTTTATCTGAGTCCTTAAGCCCCACTGGCAAAGGGTACGTGCCTTTGGTTTTTGCAGATCAATTACGATTCCCCACTGACTTCCAACAAGATTTCTGAGCTGCTCTCTTTTCACTGAGATTGATTTTCGATGTAGGCCTAACACCAGCTTTAAGTTTGTCTGTCAGCTATCCTCTCTGACAGTTCAGCAGCAGCAGCAAATTGAAGAAACTGGTCGAAGGAAGCATTAAGATAGCTTTCAGTTCTAATAGCCCAGGACCTGTAAACAAACCCTTAAATACATTAGAGAAGCCTCTATTTGGAAAAGACAAAAGGTATGACCATTTGCAATGCAAATACTTGCCTGGCAGCCAACTTTGGGGGAGGCTATTTCCGATGGCTTGAGGGGTTTTTGCCCCCCTCCCTTGGAGAGGTAGCAAATGCCTTGGGTGACTGGCATCTTAGTTTTAAATGGGTTGGTACTATCCTTTCTGCTCTCCACTCCCTTCTGCCCGTGACCTGGTATTAAATAGAGATGGGTGATGTGGTTCTGGGGAATAGTGCATATAGCTGGTGATTTGGGGTAGAAAGCAGTTTCTAAGTAAAGATGAAATGAGTTGCTAGGGAGGTATTGTGGCTTTGGCTTCTGGCAACCAATTTAAACAAGGGCACGTGTGTCATGGGTCTGTGGCACTGGTCAGGCGGCTGCCTTGGCCATCTTTGAACTGGAACCAGAGATATTATTCGTGCTGAAAGGAAAGGGAATTGCCTACTTAGTGGTGAGGAAAATTAATCGTCCAAGCATTCTTCCATCCTGCATTCTCCACGCTGGCATTTTGATTTTTAAAAAATTGCTGCAGCTGTTTGCATATTCTGGAAGTGCGTGTGCATGTGTGTGGTTTGCTGTTTACAGAGTTGGGGTTGCAGAGGGGAGTTTCCCGAGCAACGGAAGTAGCAGCTTGTCAGTCAGGGTTCATTTTGAAAATGAAAGCTTGAAAAGCTTGGGGCCCATTCTGGGGTTTGGGCCTGGTTTTTGGTCAGTCAATGCAGTGAAGCAACCACTTGATTACTGTTTTTTTTTTAAATAATTTTTTAAAAAAAGATACTTAAATTACATAAATGTTACACAAAAAAATATAGGGATTCCCATATGCCCCACCTCCTACACCTCCCACAACCTCCCACATAAACATCCTTCATTAGTGTGGCCCATTAATTGCAATTGATAAACACATCCTGGGACTTTGCCACTAAGCATGGACCATAGTTCACATTGTAGAACACTCTCTCTCCCACACAGTTCTGCATGGTATATGCTGATGTAAAATGGCCTATATCTGTCATTGTAATGTCACTCAGGATAATTCCCAAGTCCTGAAAAAGCCCCCGTATTACAATTATTTTTCCCTCTCCCTCCCCCCAGAGCCTCCAGTGACCACTGGCTCCACATCAATGTGCAGACCTCCCCAAACATACATGCACTCCTGAAGCCAGAGCCTTGATGCCCATTCCCATATCCCTGTTTGTTTTGTTTTGTTTTTAAATGAATTGACCAAATCCAATAGTTGCTTTTGGTGTCGTTCAGATTCAGTCTGAGGCAGGGATATGGGGTGGGCATCAAGGTTCTGGCTTCAGGAGCGCAGACCTCCCCAAACATACATGTACAGAATCCACCCCCCACACACACACAAAATCACATTTCCCTAGACTTCCAACCCAGAACGAGGTAACAAATATTTCTTGTGCACCTACTAGTTGCACAAGAATAGTATGATAGAGTCATCAAAGAGTTTAGGGTTTAATTGGCACTTCAAAGCAAGGAGTGAGAAACATAACAGAAGGCAGTCTGTGTTGAGTGCCAAATGAGTAGTAGAAACAGAGGGGCAGGGGGAGGGATCACTCTGGGCTAAGGTAATCAGAGGAGCTTCCTGCAGAAAGTGGAAACTAAGGCCTACCTTGAAAGGAGGATTTCACTAGATAGAAGCTGTGAAAGAGGGTATTTCCAGGTAGAAGAGGGCAAGATCAAGGTATACTCAGGTTAGGACAAGTCACATCCGTTTGGCTGGAATTTGGGACTTGTGTGAGTGATTTGCAGTCAATAAGCTTGGCTTGAATGCCAGTTCCACTGTGCCAGAACAAAGGCTGTGGAGTCAGACCTGCTGTGCCACTTCCTGCTGGGTGACCTTGGACAAGTGGCCTATCCTCTCTTCAAATGAGATAGTAATGGTACTCAACTCTGGAGGTTGTTGGGAAGATTAAAAGAGTTTATATATAAAATTTGTTAAAAAGAGTCTATATATATATATATAAAGCATCTAGTACAGTGTCTGGCACATAGTAAATGTTCAAAACTTGATTACAAATGCATAAGCTGTCATGAAGAAAAGCTCAGGCTATTTCACGCTGGTCCCAAATATTTTAGAGCCTAGGAGGAAGAGCTTCTGACACCTTCCATCACTAGTACCTTGGGGGTCAGTGGAGTGGGCTGGCTTGGCCTGAGCACCAAACCCCTTCTGGCCCCTCTTTTGGAGCAGTCTCCTGGTTTCTTCCCTCTTCCCCTCCCAGAATCATCTTCCTAAAACACCACCTTAGGGAGCTGAGGTGGCGCAGGCAGCAGAATACCTCTCTCCTACATTGGAGGTCTCCAGGATCGAATCCTGGTGAAGACTCGAGGAGGAGGATGAGAAGAGATGGCAGGAAACAGACACAGAGAATTGCCCAGCAAATGGACACAAAAACAGCAAATGGGGAAGGGGGGGTTTAAAATGGATAAAGTAAATAAATAAAAAATCTTTAAAAAAAAAAAAAAAATTTGGGAAGCGGCTGTGGCTCAATCAGTAGGGCTCCCGTTTGCCATATGGGAGGCCCCGGGTTCGGTTCCCGGGGCCTCCTGGTGAAGGCAAGCCCGCCCGCACGGCGTGGTTGGCTGACCCAGCGAGCACAGGCAGCAGAGGGGGGAATAAATGAATAAATAAATAAATAAATCTTTAAAAAAAATAAAAAATAAAAAATAAAACACCACCTTAATCGTGTCTGTGTCCCACTCTGGCTCAAGAACCTTCTATGGCTCCCTGTTGCTCACAGACTGAACTCTTAACATGGTGGGGTGGGGGTGGGAGGAAGCCAAGAACCATCATTTACCGAGGGAAGGGAAGAGCAAAGAGGAGGCCAGTGTCAGGAGTAAAAAGGTAAAATACCCTTCTCTTTTAAAAGCTCCAAAACTCTGGTTTCCCAGAGATCAGCAGGTACCCTAGGGAGAGAGCAGCACTGCGTCTCTGGAGAGGGCGGGGCGTTCCCGTGGCCGCTAGCTCAGATTCACCCGTACCTGCTTCTTCAAGCCAACCTGGGAAAGGTTAAAGAGGAGGGGAGGAGAGAGCTGGGAGCGCGGGGAAGCAGGGGAATACCCCTTCTCAGTTTTCTGGAAGGGCTCCTGCCTGGACCTGGTCTCGGGGTTCTGTGCAGGAATCCCAGACAGCTCCGGGAGCTGCAGGGAGGGTCAAGGCCACACAAAGGGCAGGGAAGGCAAGTCAGAGTCACATGAGACAGCCCGGCCGCCTCCGTGGAAGCTAGGCGCGGGCCGAGGGCGGTTAAGGGACAAAGTGCAGGGAGACTCCAGAAGAGATAAGAGGGAAGGGCGAGGTGGGGGGAGGCGGGGAGCGAGCGTCCTTGGAGATCAAGGATGGCGCTCCCAGGAGGCAGCGGCTGGAAGCCTAGCTCACCCCACTGGAGAGGGGGCACCCTAGAGCCCCCTCACCCCAGCAACTGCCGGGATGATGAAAATCCAGTCTGCTAGGGCAGCGGGGCCAGCTTCCCGCCCGCCCCCGCCCCTCCGCGGCCCGCGTAGGGCCAGAGGCGGGGCTGCCCAGCTCACCTGGCGGTTTGGGGCGGGGCCGCCCTTGAACCGGAGGAGCCTAGGTGACTGCGATACCCCGGGCTTGGGAGTGGGGTTTGCCCTGAGGACTTGGCCAGAGCTCCCACTTCTCCACATCTCCCGCCCCCCGCCTCGGGGCCCTCTCGCTCGCTCTCCCTCCCTCCCTCCTCCCCTCCTCTGCTCCCTCCCTCCGAGCCCAATTGCTCAAGTCGCTTCCTTCCCTAACGCCAGCACCAGTTCCTCTCCCGGTGGGGCCCGGGAAGGGCAGCAAAAGCTAGACTCTGCAACGGCCGCGACGGGAGCTGCAGGACCATGACCGAGCCCCGAAGGGCCGCGACCCCGACGCCCAGGGCCTTTCTCGCGCCCTCCGCGCACAGTCTGCGGCGCGCCCCGCAGCCCCACCCCTTGAGAGTGGGCACCGGTAGTCTGGGCAGGTACCCCGGCTACGCCGCCGCCGCCTCGCGGGAGCCCCTCTCCCACGGCTCGGTGATGCTCTCCGGAGCGGGCTCAGGGCGCCGGCGGGGAGCGCGGCGGGAGCTGCTGGGGCTGCAGGGGGCGGCTCCCGCCCGGTGGCTGTCGGAGGAGCGCGCGGAAGAGCAGTCCCTGGGCGGGTCGGGCGGCAGCGGGCTGTGCCTGGAGCCCCGCGAGCACGCGTGGATGCTGGCCGCCGCCGAGGGCCGTTTTGAGGCGCTACAGGAGCTGCTGGAGGCCGAGCCTGGGCTGCTGCTGCGGGGCGACCCGATCACGGGCTACACGGTGCTGCACTGGCTAGCCAAGCACGGGCGCCACGAGGAGCTCATCCTGGCGCACGACTTCGCCCAGCGCCACGGGCTGCATCTCGACGTGAGCGCCCCGGGCAGTGGCGGCCTCACGCCCCTCCACCTGGCGGCCCTCCAGGGCCACGATATGGTCATCAAGGTGCTGGTGGGCGCTCTGGGCGCCGACCCCACGCGCCGCGACCACAGCGGCCACCGGGCCTGCCACTACTTGCGGCCCGAGGCGCCCCAGAGGCTGCGGGAGCTGTCGGGGGCCGAGGACTGGGAGGTGGAGAGCGGCGGCGAGCGCTGCAACGCCAACAACAACAGCAGCGGCGCCGCAGCGTGGACGCTGCGACGGACCCCGAGCGCTGCGGGCGTGACGGCCGTGGAAACCACGACGAGAACTGGAGCGCCGCCGGCCAGGGAGAAGGACGCCGTGGGCAGCCGGATGGCGCAAATTCAGGGCCTTTTCCGTCAAATGTTCCCCTTCCTCCAGGACCGTTGAGGGCGGCGGAGACGGGAGAGCGCCGGGGACCCCTTATGCTGCGGCGAGGCCTGGGCCGCTTGCTTCTTTCTGCTCCCACGGAGAGAAGGCTCCTCGGACGCAGCTCGGGACGCAGCCGAGCGCGCGGGGGCCTGCAAGGAGCGGACCACATCGGAGCCCGTCTCAGGTACCTGTCCCATGTCTCCTGCAGTCACGGCAGGAGGAACCGGGGACAGGGCAGCGCCTAACTGAGAGAGAGCCAAGGACCATGACGGCCTGGCACTGGGTCTCAAAGCTGCTGGGACAAAGGAATTAGGAGCAGGCAGCATGAGTCTCCTGTGGGAGAGGGGAGGTTACACTTTCAGTAGCCATTTCTGGGCAGGCGGCAGCTTTGGGTTTGTTAGGAAACATTTGCTAGGTTGAGACTGTAAATCACTGATGCTGAGAAAAATCCAAACTCTCTAGGCCTGGTGGGCCATTAACGGGTCAGGTTGTGCCAGTAAAGTCAGCTTCTGGCGACCTTCTCCCCAGACAACCAGGCCTTACTGTACCTTTTCTAATGTATCACAGATGACTTCTTAAGTATATTAAAGTGGAATATTTTTTCATTTCACGTGACAAATCTGCCCTTGAGTGACTTTTTTTTTTCTTCATTAACCACAGAGGGTAAAGCTGGATACATTTGCAGGGAAGAGGCCACCAACTCCTGGCCAGGAGCTAGTGGTTTCAGGCCAGGCTCTGGGCCTCATTCAGAGCAAATGGCTGGAGTTGTCCACCTCAGGAGCTTTCCCCTTGGCTGAGTAGAGACACCGTGTACCTGTCTCCCCCAGCTCTTTGGCATCTAGGCCTGGCCCTTGGCACAATTGTCATCCTACAGGGATTACCATATCAGGGGACAGAGGTTGTAAAAGGGAAAAGTCTCCTAATTTACATTTCTGATATTTCGTGGCGAGTCATGTAATTTACCCGACTTGTGCCCTCCAATGACACACATCCACTGGCACGTGTTTCCCAAGATAGAGTTTTCCCCATCAGATCTGTTTTTTTTTTTTTTTTAATGAGTTTATTACATAAGTTAAAGTTTAGAAATTTGCTCCAATTCAGAAATAGCATGAATTGTGTAGAATATAGGAGGGTTGACTCAGCCTCAAAGGGGAGGGAAAAGCAGTTGATGGCGAGAAATCCATGCTGCCTTAGAGAACAGTGCATTTGAAGACATAGCACTGTATCCATGGAGACCTGGGTAGCGCTTGCAATACACAGATTGTTCCCCAGTCCTTGAAAACCAGGGAGAAACTGAGTCACCACAAAACCGAAAGCCCAGAAACCCTGCCCTAAGTCCATCCATCCAGGACTCCTTTTCTGCCCAGTGGGCCTTTTTGTCCTCTTTGTTGCGTCCTCTGTGTGCAAAACTTTCCTACCTTCCTTAATAACCCATTAAGTCAGGAAATGATCCATGCTCTTCCTACTGATGTTTTCAGCCTGTCCCATTCCCTAAGAACTATACTTGAAACATAGTTACATGGTGCAATGTGGCATTCCCTTTTTCTCCTAAATGAATTTTTCTTTGACGTTTCAAGTGTGTGAGTGTGTGTGTGTGTGTGTGGTGGGGGGGGGGACAGTTCCCAGATTGTGGCATTTGGGTAATATGTCCATAGCTCTCTCTCAACTCCATGTGCCCATTTTATAGAGGCAAATGGCTAACTGATGCTGGACTGCAGTTTCTGCTCCCCGACCTTCCCCTTGACAGCTGCTGAAGTAGGTTTGGCTTGGTGAAGGCTTCAAGAAGGCTTCAGGGCAGGGCCTTCCTGCTACGTGGCTGTGGCTGAGTCTGCCGGCTACTGGCTTGGAGGGAGGATTGGTGTACGTGCCTTTGCCGAACATTCAAAGGACACTTATAGCAAGAACTCCCTCGTCCTAAGGAAAAGTTTGAACCTAAGCATCTTAGCTATTAGCAGGTTTGGGAAACAAGCACTCGCCCTGCTCCTTCCCAAATGAAAACCGAGTCAGCTGGAAAATTCGAAAGTGGTTTTCTAAAGGTTTTCCTGTAGTCAGCTATTCTACCCCACAGATTTTTTTCTCATCATGTGATATTGCCTAGCCTACCTCCTCCATGTAAAATTGAGGTTTGGCTGCAGGGGACAAACTCCCATGCTGAAAACTCTCCATGCCTAACATCAAGCCATTGGCATTTCTGGTATGCTTGCCCCAAGAGAAAGAACAAATTCCCTGAGAAACCTCTTTCCAGGGGAGCAGAATGGAGCTAAGCAGATGAGGCAAAGCTGCATTCTAGAGGAGGAGACAGAAGCAGGGCTGTGATGGGTAAGCATGGGGATAGGGGATAAGGAGGAAGGGGCGCTAAGAGAGCACAGAGGGCGGGGCCTGACACAGGTAGAAGGTGCTGGAAAGGCTTTCCGGCTCCAGGGGTGAGGCTGATCTGAGGCTCCAGGGGTGAGTGGGAGCTGGCCAGTGGAAAAGGGGGCAGGAGGGTTCCTGACAAAGCCACTGGGGTATGTATGGGAGAATGCAGCATGTGCCAGGAACTGTAAGTCAGCAAAGGCAAGAGTGGAAAAATAGATGGGCATCTAGATCACTAAGGAGCTTGTGGGACAATGCTAAAAGAGGAACACGGATTTTAACCTAAAGGGTAGTTGAGAGCCATAGAAGTTTCTAAGCAGAGGAGTAATGTGATGAGATTTTAGAAAAATCACTCCAACAGTTATGTGGAGGATACATGTGCCAGGGAAGAAAACTGAGAGGCAAACACATCACACAAGTAAAGCATTTCTGGAGCAGCGTTTCAAAAAAAAGTCATGCTTCAGCCCAAGGTGTTCCAAGAACCCTGTGTAGGGCAGTGGCTTTCAAACTTTTCTCCTCCATGGCCTTTGCTCTAAAGCAGCTTACCTAGAACTCCCATTTGGTATGTAAAACTGACAAATACGGAGCTGCCCAGGTTGCAGCTGGGATGGGACCACCCCTCCCCACCCCCTACTTCCACCCTAGACAGACAGACAGTCACACATAGTGGCCCCTGGAACAAAGCTCAAAACTACTAAGGGTGTAGAAAGTAGTCAGACAAACCTGGGTTCAAATTCTGACTACCACATTATTTGCTGTGTGACCTTGAGCAAATTGCTGACCTGTCTGAGTTGCAGTTTCCTCATCAGTAAAATGAGGACAATACAACTTCTGTTGCAGGTTTGTTTTGAGGATTCGAGATAAAGTATGTGTAACCCTGTATTAGTCTGTCAAAGGGGTTCCAATATAAAGTACCAGAAATTTGTTGGCTTTTATAAAGGGTATTTATTTGAGGTAAAAGCTTACAGTCCTAAGGCTGTGGAAAGTCCAACTTAAGGCACCATAAGAGGTGCTTTCTCACCCAAGTCAGCTGCCATGTGTTGAAGCAAGATGGCGGGAGATCTCTGCCTGGTCTCTCCTTCCCCTCCAGGCTTCCTCTTCCTCTTGAGCTCCATGGGCCCAGCCTTTTGAGGCTTCATGCTTAAGTGATCCTGTTGTCCTCTCTCTCCTGGCATAGGGCTTGTTTTCCGGGCCTTCTATAGCAGTCTGGGCCATTCGCTTTCTTCCTGATTTCAGCTGTAAGCTATCAAGCAAAATGGCTCAGCTCTTCCCAGGTCCTCAGCTGTTTGAGCCTTCTCCTTCCTGTCACAGGGCAGGATCAAAAAGGACAGAAATGTCTCTTCCTGAGTGTCTGTTTATATCAGACCCAGCAAGGGGGAGGGGACTCAACCTGAGTCATGGCCTTACTGACTTAGTCAATCAAAACACCCTAAAGACAATCTTAACAGGTAATCTAATCAAAGGCCCCTCAACTGAATTTAATACAATCAAAAGAGTATCACACCCAGAGGAATAGATTTGTTTACAAATATAATCTTTCTCTTTTTGGGATTCATAAAATAATCTCAAACTGCCACAAACCCTTAGCACAGTGCCTGAGGCATTGGAAATACTTAGGGAAATAATAGCTGTTGTTTGAAAGAATTGAAAGGGGCTTAGCAGGCTCTTGTGGCGAAACTATATTTGCTGTGGTAGTCTAGGAGGGATTCAGTAGTTTACTTGTATTATTCCATCAGATGAGTGACTGTTCCTCAGAGGAGATGTGGATTCCTTTCTGCTGATATTCTTCACAACCTGTGTACTTTTACTTTAGACATAATTGTAACATGCTAAGTTACCTTGTTTTTGGCCCACAGAAGAAGTACAGGCAGTAACTTAATAAGTATGTCCCCACAAAATATTAGATATGTTAGATATTATTTCCAGATAAGGACATAAACAAAGGTCAGAGCTAAACCTGAAATCCTCTGAAGAGAAAAAATAAAAGCATACAAGTCCATCTTCTGACCCTATTTATCTATAGACGTGCCCCCCTCCCACCCCAGCCAACATATCCTACATTCCTCATGCAAGCCTCCCTGCTTCCCTCCTCCCATTCATTTTAACAAAGGAGCATGCCTGTCCCCTTTTGTTGTAGTTTGTCAAAAGGCTGCCAATGAAAAGTACTAGAAATGTGTTGGCTTTTATAAAGGGTATTTAAGGTAAAAGCTTATACTTCCAAGGCTGTGAAAAGCCTAACTCAAGGCAGCATAAGGTGCTTTCTCACCCAAGTTAGCTGCCACGTGTTGAAGCAAGATGGCGGGCAGTCTCTGCCTAATCTCTGCCTTCCCCTCCAGGCTGTACCGTCTCCTGGAGCTCAGCTGTGGGCAACCAGGCAGAGGATTTGTCTCTTATTGAGCCTCCTCTCTCAGGCTCTGCTGCTCAGCTTTCTTCCAGATTTCTCTTACTGGGCCTCCTGTCTCTTAATGGGCCTCTTCTCTCAGGCTCTGCTGCTCAGCTTTCTTCCCGATTTCAGCCGCAAGCTATCAGCATGTATGGCTCATCTCTCCTTGGGACCTCAGCCCCTTGGGCCTTTCCTTTCTGTCACATGACAAGATAAAAAAATGGCAGAGCTCTCTTTTCTGGTATGTCTCTTTTTTTAATTATTTTTTTTAAAGATTTATTTATTTACTTTATCCACTTTAAACAATCCCTTCCCTATTTGCTGTTTTGTGTCCATTCGCTGGGCAATTCTCTGTGTCTGTTTCCTCCCATCTCTTCACCGGGATTCGATCCTGGAGACCCTCTGATGTAGAAGCGACGCGTTCTGCCGCCTGCGCCACCTCGGTTCCTGGTTTCCCGAGCCTTCGGAGCATCTCGTCTTGTCTCTCCCCTGCGTCTCTCTCCTGATATGTCATCATTTTTTAATTTTACCAGGAGGTCCTGGGGATCGAACCCAGGTCCCTCCATATGGTAGACGGACGCCCAACCATTTGAGCCACATCCGCCCCCTGGTATGTCTCTTTTTTTTTTTTAAAGTTGGATCAGGCTGAATTTATTGATATGGGCCCACTAAGCAGAAATTCTGGATTCAACACTGTAGCTCGAGGGGTTAGAAAAGGCTCTAACAGTTTGGGTGGCTGACTGAAACATGGACCAAACGATGGCCTAGCATGTCTGAGGTTGAGCATGCCCGATTTGCTCTGGTATACAGTAGACAGGGGATTCAAAGGCTTAGAGAGATTGGAATGCTAGAATGGATTTACCATTTGAGACCTGCCCACCCACCCCAGGAATGTCCAGAGGACACACCTTTAACCAGGACTGTGAGGAATAAATTTGTAAGACTAACTCCATCTTCTCTGAAGAGCTCTGTGGTTGCTCTTCTCTGCAGTCCAGATATTACTGTAGGGGGGACTGTAATGGAATTGGAATCCTTAAACATTATGGAGATGATTGGATCTCGGTTCCATAAAAGTCAAGTATTGGCAGTTAATTACCAAAGGCAAGGTGGGCGTGGCTACCGCAATGAAAGGGAGATTCAAAACAGTACACAGAATAGTCTGAGTCATTTGTTTAGGTCTTTTTAAAATTTCTTTTAGCATTGTTTTGTAGTTTTCTGCATATAGGTCCTGTACTTCCTTGGTTAAATTAACTCCTAGGTATTTGAGTCTTTTTGTTGCTATTGAAAATGGAATTTTCTTCCTGATTTCCTCCTCAGATTGTTCAGTACTAGTGTACAAAAACATTACTGATTTTTGCGTGTTGATCTTATATCCTGCCACTTTGCTGAACTCATTTATTATTAGTTCAAGTAGCTTTGTTGTGGATACTTCAGGATTTTCTAAATACAGGATCATGTCATCCGCAAACAGTGAGAGTTTTACTTCCTCTTTTCCTATTTGGACGCCTTTAATTTTTTTTTCTTGTCTTATTGACCTCGCTAGAACTTCTAGTACAATGTTGAATAACAATGGTGTGGTATGTCTCTTTTTTATCAGACCCAGCAAGAGGGCAGAGACTCAAACTGAGTCACACCTCACTGAGGTAGTCCACTTTGAAAAAGGTCTCACACCCACAGGATTGGACCAACCCACAAACATAATCTTTCTCTTTTTGGGATTCATAAAATAATTTCAAACTGCCACAACTTTCAAGATTTAACCCAGGGAAACGGACGTGGCTCAAGAGGTTTGGCGTCCGTCTACCATATGGAGAGACCGGGGTTCGATCCCCGGTACCTCCCGGTAAAAAAAAAAAAAAAAAGATTTAACCCATACTCTCAACCCCATCTCCTTATAGCATCTAATCCCACTAATTGCCCCTCCCTTTCCTGTATCTTCAAGCCCACCTTCAGTTCAGTTCACTGCAATACACATTTATTGAGTGCCTACTAGGAGCCAGGTCCTTTGGGTGACAAACAGGCTCAAGCCTTCCCCAACCTTCTGGCCCAACCTTGTGGCTTGCTTTTCTCTTCACAGCCAAGCCTCTCCAACAGGAAGTCTCCCCTCACTGTCTCCGTTTTGTCACCTCTTATTCACTCTTCAACCCTCTGCATTCTAGCTTCTTCCTCCATCAACCCAGAGCAATTGATCCCTGAAAGTTTCCCCATTATGACTTCCCATCTGCCAAATCCACATCCTTATCTTAGTTTACTTGGTCACACTGGACAATGCTGAATACTGTCTTAAGTTTCCTGGCTGCTATGAAAAATACCACAAAATGGGTTGGCTTAAACAGCAGGAATTTATTGTCTCATCGTTTTGAGGCTAGAAGAAGCCCAAAATCAAGGTGTTGACAAGACTACACTTTCTTCCCTAAGACTAGTGTTGGCTTGCCACAATCTTTGGGGGTTCTGTGGTTTGTATCTCTGTCTCCCATCACAGGGCAATGTCCTCTCCATTCCTTGGCTCTTCCGGTTTCTGCTGACTTCCAGCTTCTTCCTGTGTGGCCTTCTCCAATTTCTGGCTTCCAGTTTCTTCTCTTTATAAGGTCTCCATTCATTCAGTTGGGCCATACCTTTCTAAAAATAGCATCTTAGGGAGGTCCTATTTACAATGGATTCACACCCACAGGAATGCGGATTAAGAGGAAGAACATGTCTAAATTGGGTTACATAATTCAAGCCGCCACAACTGCTTACTCGTCCTTGAAACTCTCTTGTCTTTGTCTTGTCTTCCATTACCTCCTATGGCTTTAAATGTTTGTGTGTAATAGGTTGAAGTCCTGGAAACTTTTCTCTTCACTCAACATTCTCTCCTGAAATAATTTCATCCCTTACTCCACCCCTGCAACTCTATTCCAGCCACACAGCCCTCCTTCTTGTTCCTTGAAAGTGCCACGTTCTTCTGAACTTTTGAGATTCCTATGTGCTATTCCCTCTCCAGAAGTGCTCTTCCCTCTAGTCCTTGCCCCTCCCTTCACCTGGCCCACTTCCACTGACCCTTCAGATGCCAGTTTAAATGTCACCTCCTTAGTGAAGCTTTTCCTAACCCCTCAGACTAGGTTACCACCTGTAGCAGTTTGATACTATTTATGAATTCTAAAAAGAGGTATTGATTAGGTTTGTAAACTGGTCTGTTCCTCTGGGCATGATACCCTTTGATTGATTTAAATTCAAAGGCTTTACTTTTACTTGATTAAATCAAGATTAGGGCTTTGATTCGACCACATCATTAGGGCATGCAGGGTTGAGTCCCTACCCCCTTGGTGGACTATATAAACAGACACTCAATCAAGAAAACAAAAGTAGATACAAAGAGAAGATACATGAGGAAGAGAGAGAGCTCCATAGACATGGCAGAGGCCCGGGGAAGAGAGATGAGCCATTCGCCTGATAGTTTACAGCTGACCTTGTGAAGAGACCAGAGCAGCTGAGCCCAGAGAAAAACAAGCCCCAGGAAGAGTGCCAAGCCCTATGCCAGCCTACAGGTGAGATCAGAAAAAGCTGGACCCACAGAGCATTAAGAAGGAAGAGGAAGGCTGAACCCTCATAGACGTCACCTGCCATCTTGCTTCAACATGTGGCAACAGGGTTTGGTAAGGAAGTAACCTTGAGTTCAACTCTTTAGGGTCTTGTCATTGTAAGCTTTTACCCCCAAATAAATACCCTTTATAAAAGCCAACAGATTTCTGGTACTTTGCATCAGCACCGCTTTGGCTGACTTAATACAGCACCCAACCCATTGCACTCATTTGTAAGACCCTATAGGTCTCTTGATAGTCCTAACCACAATTGATAAGTTATTCATGCAGTTATTATATTACTATCTCCCCTGCCATATTATATTTCACTTCCAAGAGGGCAGGGATCAAGGTACCACTGTATCCCCAGTTCCTGGCACATGGGTGGGGCTCAGTTAATAGTTATTGATTAGCAATAGATTCTTAGGTATGACACCAAAAGCACTAGCAACAACAACAAAAAATAGATAAGTTGGACTTCATCAAAATTAAAAACTTTTGTGCTTCTAATAACACTGTCAAGAAAGTGAAAAGACAACCCACAGAATGGGAGAAAATATTTGCAAATCATATGTCTGTTAAGGGTCTAATGTCCAGAATATACAAAGAACGCTTATAAGTAAAAAATACAAGGACAAATAACTCAATTTAAAAATTGTCAAAAGGAAAACAATCTGGCAGTTCCTCAAAAAGCTAAACATAGAATTACCATATGACCTGGCAATTCCACTCCTAGGTATTTATCTTATCCAAAAGAATTGAAAACAGGAACTCAAACAGATACTTGTACACCATTGTCTCAGTTTGCCAAAGGTTGATGAGGCAAAATACCAGAAATGGGTTGGCTTTTATAATGGGAAATTTATTAGGGGTAAAACTTTACAGTTCTGACTCTGTGACATGTCCAAATCAAGGTACCATCAGAGATGTTTTCTCACCAAAGTCAGCTACTAGTCATCCTGGGGTCCTGCCATGTGGTGAGGCAAGATGGCGGCTGATCTCTGCCTAGGTCCCTGCCTTCCCCTCAAGGCTCACCATCTCCCAGAGCTCAGATGTAGGGTGTGGGCAATCAGGCATATGGCTTGTCTCTTCAATCTTGAGCTGCTCCCTGGGCCCAGCCTCTTAGGGGTTTTGTGCCTTGCTTCAGCTGCTAGCAATCCTTGAGTCCTCTCTCTCATATGGCCAGGTTAAAATGGTAGAGCTCCCTTTCCTGTGTGTCTTCCTTCTCTCTGTGTCTCCGTTTATATAAAGCTCCAGAAAGAGGGTAGAGACCCAACCTGAGTCACGCCTCACTGATGTAGTCCAATCAAAAGCAATCTAATCAAGTGATTCAATCAAGGTCCCTTAACCAAATCTAATGCAAAGGGTCTCACACCCACAAGAATGGATTAGTTCAAAAATATAATCTTTTTGGGGGAGTCACAAAATTCAAACTGTCACAACCATTGTTCATAGCAACATTATCCATGATAGCAAAAAAGGTAGAGGTAGAAACAATCTAAGAGTCCATCAACAGATGAAAGGATAAATAAAATGTGGTATACATATACAATGGAATATTATCAGCCATAAAAAGGAATAAAGTTCTGATATACACTAAAATATGGATGAACATTAATAAGCCATACACAGAAAGACAAGTATTGTATGATTCCACTTATATACACACTTAATGTATGATTCCATGTATATTTAATATCTAAAATAAGCAAATTTGTAGCAGCAAAAAGTAGATTAGTGGTTACCAGGTTCTGTAGGAAGGGGGGTAGGTGGGTAATAGCTAAAGGCTATGTGTATTTTTTCTTTGTATTGTGGTAACATATACAACATAATATTTCCCATTTTAACCACATTCAATTATACAATTAAGTGGTGTTAATTACATTTGCAATATTGTACTACCGTCACCACCAGCCATTACCAAAACTTTCCTATAACCCCAAAGAGAAACGCCATACCCATTAGGCATTAACTTCCATTCTCCACCCCACTCCCTTCCCTGGTAATCTGTAATCTTCTTCTGTCTCTATGCATTTACATATTCTAGTCATTTCATATAAGTGAGATCATACAATATTTGTCCTTTTGTGCCTGGCTTATTTCACTCAAAATGCTATCTTCAAAGTTCATCCATATTGTAGCATGATTCAGAACTTCATTCCTTTTCATGGCTGAATAATATTCCATTATATTTATATACCCCGTTTTATTTAACCATCTGTCCATTGATGGACACTTAGGTTGCTTCTACCTTTTGGCTATTGTAAATAATGCTTCTATGAACATTGGTGTTACATCTCCGTCCAAGTCCCCACTTTCAATTCATTCAGGTATATACCTAGAAGTGTGATTGCCAGTTTATATGGTGATTCAATGTTTAACTTTATGAGGGACCACCAGACTGTTTGCCACAGTAGCTGTACCATTTTACATTCCTACCAACAATGCCCAAGGGTTTCTATTTCTCTACATCCCGGCCAACACTTATTTTCTGTTTTTGTTTTAGTTGTTATTTTAAATAACAGTCATTCTAGTGGGTGAGAGGTGGTATCTTATTGTGGTTTTGGTTCGTTTTTCCCTAATGGCTAATGAGGTTGAGCATCTTTTAATGTGCTTATTGGCTATTTGAATATCTTCTTTGGAAAAATGTCTATTCAAGTCCTTGGCCCATTTCTTAATTGGGTTGCTTGTCTTTTCGCTGTTGAGTTGTAGAAGTTCTTTATATAGTCTATGCATTAAAACCTCATCAGACCTGTAATTTGTAACTATTTTGTCCCATTCTGTAGGTTGTCTTTTCACTTTCTGGATAATTTCCTTTGATACACAAAAGTTTTTAAATTTGATGAGGCCCATTTTATCTCTTTTTTCTTTTGCTGCTCATGCTTTTGGTGTCATATCTCAGAATTCACTACATATACAAGGGCCTGAAGATGTTTCCCTATGTTTTCTTCTAGGAGTTTTATATTTTAGTTCTTATATTCTGGTTTTTTAATCCATTTTGAGTTAATTTTGTATATGATGTGAGATAGGGGTCCACTTTCATTCTTTTGCATGTGGATCTCCAGTTTTCTCAGCACCTTTTGTTGAAGAGCCTATTATTTTCCCATTGAGTAGACTTGGCTCTGTTGTTAAATGTCAGTTGGCCATAGATATGTGGATTCATTTCTGAACTCTCAGTTCTGCTCCATTGATCTAAATGTCTGGCCTTGTGCCAGTAGCACACTGCTTTGATTACTGTAGCTTTGTAATAAGTTATGATATACTATATGTTTTCAAGGTGATGAAAATGTTCTAAAATTGACTGTTAATGGTTGCACATATCTGTGAATATACAAAAAACCATTTAATTGTAAATTTTAAATGGGTGAATTGTGTGGTGTATGAATTATATCTCAGTAAAGCTGTTATTAAAATTATAAAGAGATATAGAGACTTCCCAGAAGATGGTGGACTAGTAAGACACGGGAATCTCTTCTCCAGAAAAATAGCTAGAGGACAGGCTGAAACAGCCCCCAAAAAGATCTTCTAGGGTTTAGGACAGCAGGTGAAGGCTGCACACCACCCAGAGGAGAGAGGGACAGAAGAGGGAAATCACAACAACAGAACCGTGAGTAGGAACCAGCAGTGGCTGCTGCTGCTGGCACCCTCCCTGACACTCTTTAGAATTCTCAGGCCTCTGGACCTGCAACTACAGACAAAGGGGGCTCCAGGGATCTACCACTCTAGGAAAGGAGAGAGAGAGGGACACAGCCTAAGGCTGACTTAAGTTCTGACCCGCAAATTTGGGCTGCGGAGTGCCACGGACCCTTCCACATGGTGGTTTGTCCTGGGAGCCTACGAAGGACTGGAGAAATCTGACCCTCACAATCTCCCTCTCTTCTAGCCTGGACTAATTGTGAAGGACTCCACAGGACAGGGGAGAGAGAGCCTGGGGCTGACTTGGCTTTTGACTTGCAGGTTTGGTCTACTCTGTCCCGAGAGCCCTTCCAGGCCAGGTGGGGCTGCTCCATTGTTTGCCTTGAA